>WBMY01008317.1:35026-49685 GCA_013397315.1 Donacobius atricapilla
GGTGTGTGGTGATGTGCTGGGGGTTGTGCACATAATAGGCAAACTATAAGGTTTTATATAGTAGCTACTTTATCCATTAGTTTTCAAAGGTTTCTAAGTTTCTAAAGTTTTCTAGGTTACCTCATCACATTTTTAGATAGTATCAGTTGTGACATTACTCAAGAAACAAACTCCAGTCATCATGCACTCTGAAACTCCCAGGATTATAAAAGTAATACCTGAAGAACAAAGTAAGGCATGGGGCAGAAAACCAGATATTAATCATTAAGTCACTAACCTTATCATTCTCTCTCCAATTCCCTCACAAAAGAAGACCTTCTCAGGAGCTCTGCAGCATCTCAACTTGCAAGAGTGAGGGGTGGGGTGGGAATCTGATGGAGCTGAGAGGCTGCAGTGTTGCCATCCCATCGAAGTGCTGCAATCTCTGTTTATCCGAATTGTTCCCCTGCAGCAGGAGCGGTGCGCAACAGGAGTACCTCACACTGCTGGGTCTGCACACAGGAAATCTGCCCTGTGCAGTTTTCCTGCTGGTGCACGGGGCAGTTTTCCTGCGTGCAGACCCAGCAGTGTGAGGTACTCACAAAGCTTCAGATAAGACTGAAGACTGGTCTGGTGGGGGGTTTTGTTTATGTTTGAGAGCTCACTGTTTTTAAGAATTTCTGAGTTTAAGTGGGTAGGTTGGTACAAGAAATCCACTGGTGATTTATGGTCCCTTTTCCTTAGACTTTACAGCGAAGAAAAACTGTAACTATGAGGGACAGACTCAGCCCTAAAGCTACAGGGAGATATCAAGCCAGATGTAAAGATAGAATTGTTTGGACTCTTAAAGTAATTAACTTTTGCTTTCACTGAAACCCTTTAAAAAATCATATGACACTGAAAACTCCAGGGATTTTTGAAAAGGATTTAATTTAGGTCTGCAGTCCAAAGATAATGGCAAAATTGTCTATAAACACAACTAAATGCAGCCTCTTCTTTGAGGATTTTCATGGAAAAATATTTTTTCAAGGTTATTTGTTATTTTCTGACACCTCCAGTTAAAAAAATAACTGTGATGAACTGTCTACAACACACATTCCCTATTCTTCACCCTGTGGGGGGAGAGAGGGAGAGAAATTGGGAGTGAAGCTGAATCCAGAAAAATGGAGGGGTGGAGGTGATGTTGAGTGTGGCTGAAGAGGGGAGCGACAGAGTGGCTTTGGTGAGCACTCCCCTGCCTTCCTTGTTCAAGCATCTGCGCTGGTTACCAGTGTCAATCGTGTCTGGAGAACTAAATTGACTTCAGTGTGGTTAAATTTATGAAGTTTTTATTTTTGAGTGGGGTTGTTTTGTTTTGTTTGGTGGGGTTGTTGTTGTTGTTGTTGTTGTTGTTCTTTTTTTTCTGGAAACTGCTGCTCTGCTTTTGCCTCTGAATTTTTGCCAGACACAACCCCCAAAAAATGTAGCAGCACACTACAGTTGTGTGATTAACTCTCAGGCTGACCAGCGAGAAAGAGACAAAGCCCTGTTCAGCTGACAGAATGACCAAATCATGATCTCTTGGTGTGAATGGAGAGTGCAGATCCACAAAAAATCGGTGAGATGTAAGACTAAGGCAAGATTGATGTGTAACAGTATTTAGACAGACGTTTGCTGTTTGTCACTCTAAGTCTGAGCAATGATTTTCCAGATGAAGGCATTCTATATCTCTTCTCTACTTTTTATTAGAAATTCATTGGGTGAATATTTTAATCTTAGTTGAAAAGAAACTTGAAAAGTAAAAAAAATAAGGGAATACAAAGATTAACTCTTAAATCTATTAATACAATAAATATGAGGAGATACCTTCAGCACTAATGACATACTTCCTGAGTGAATACATATTTTCTCACTGTTTATTTTGTTAACATGACAATAAATTAATGTGGGGGGCTACAGCTTCTGCATGACCCCCTCAGTTGTGTTTGGCCTAACTTTATGTGCATATATTTCTGAGATCAAAGGGTGCATGAAAAACAAGTCAAGGAGGGAATGTGCATTCTAGGGTGCATGAAAAATCACCTGGAAAACCAATGCTAATAGATTACAAATGTTCACTGACAGGGTAGATAGTGGGTCAAACACAATTTTTAAACTATAAGGCTCCCTGAGAAAAGGAGATGGATAGTGCTGAAGAACAAAAGCTAAAACTCAGTTTATGGTGTTTTTTTTACTGTTCCATCTTTGTGAGCTTCCAGTATTGTGGGAAAATGTTTCTCTCTGTTGTTTGTATGAACAGAGGTGTTCATTTCATCTGTGTGAAATGAAATACATTTGCATGAAGAATCCCGTATCAGTCCCCCTTGCTACATTGCTTCCAATTGACCTAACTTTTTTTTTTTTTTGTAAATGTAAAAAAATTGTCCTAGGTTACAATGTNTAAATCTAAACCGTCCCATTCAGTACTTCTTTGTGACTAATCTGTTCAGAAGGAATTAAGAGCATGCTGAACATGTTGATATAGCACGATATATTCACTGTAGCACCTGAGAAGATTCACCATTCACTGTGAATTCTTCTGCTGAATGTAAGGTCCTGGATCACTTTTTTTGCGTGCAATGCAGCAGTAAGTTCTCCGCTTGCAGTTACTCTGTGTTTATTACATACCAGAGGGCCAAAATCAACCCAGTTATAAGCAAATAAAATTCTGTTGATGTCAGGGAAATTACCCAAGCGCTAAGCTTGTCACCCAATATTCTTTACCACGTTGGTTGGCAGAAAAGGGCACTTGCTTTCTAAGAATGTTGACTGCAGGTCCTTTTCATTTCTTTTTAGTTTATCATGCTTTTGCAATGTCTCAGAATGATCATGTGAGATGATAGACAGCACAGACTTGTTAGACACCGCTGCTGGCTTTGGGGAAGTTGTTTAGATATTACGTTTAGATCTTTATGTTCCCTCTTTCATGTGGTAATAAGATGTTTACAGTGAACCATCTTCTTCCTCAGGCCATTTTCTGTGAGATAAACTTGTCCAGAAGTAAGAAAGCACCACACCATTGCCTCAGACTATAGAACTGCTAGTTTAGATAAGCTTTGCTCTGACAGAAAATCAAGTCTGTACTGTTTAATTTTTTTCCTTTCAAGACTGAAGGAACCACGAAGAATCATGGAAGCAGGAAGAACTATAGGTGGGGAATATGATGACAATTTTGGCAATTAATTCAGTATTACTAGCATTTTAAGGCTACAATGAAGATTAAAAAAAATATTCATGTTTCATGGTATTTTGACGTTTTGTTGCGTGATGTCTTTTCTTGTATGTTCCAACAAATTAAATCTTTGGCAATATTTATATGGGTTTTCAAGCTGATTGTCATTCAGAGCTTAAATGCTTTGTGTAAATTAACTACAAGTACAGAAAACACATTCCATCTAAAATTTATCTGGACTGTAAGAGAACTATCCTTCCTCAGGTGTGGAACAAATCTAATTGTTGTTGGATTGTTGTGGTTTTTTTCCCCTCACTTTTACTTACAAAGAGCACAGTCAATATTAATAAGTAAGAAAGTACATTCACTGGGACCTAGCTTAAGATATTAGACATCCTGAGCAAAGATTGTAGAAATTTAGGAGTTGGTCGTTTGGAAAGCTCCTTTTGAAATAAAACCAAGCAAAAACCACAGCAGCCTGTGAAGAGCCTGATGCTGGATTCTGTTCTGAGATTTGTACTGCAGCAGACTTTCAGGGGACAGAAGGGGAAAAAAAAAATGAGCACAGCTGCTGGATTACATTAAGGCATACAGGCTGCTGGTTTGGTTTATTGGGAATCACAATGGACTGGAAGCACAACCTAACTGGACATGTTGCAAATACCAATTTTTTTGTCCCTTGACTTTCATAAGTAAGGTTATTTTTTAAAATATTCCATTATATTCCATTACATGGACAATACAGAGCTGACAATGCAACAGCACTTTAACTTCTTTCGCCTTTCAGTAAGTTTGGGAAGTGTATGGCTGTATAATGCCATAAAAATACTATGAAATTGCAAGGAACTTTAAGACTGCTATGTTATAAAAACCAGTATTGTATAAGCAATTTGTGGCCCAGTACTAAAAATGGTATTAATTCCAACCTGAATGTTAATGGTTGCTGCGTGTGTAGCTAATTTTACTCTCAAATTAATTGGACTCCTCAGTATTGTATTATTTGTAGAATAGTAGCCACAGCATTTGTTTTTTTGTTTTTCCTTTTTTTCTTAATGAGTTTTTTTAAGTATTTTATCCAGTTTCAAGGAGAAGTCAGGATGTTTTCTCCAGCAATTATGGTGCCTACTTTTACACATCCACAAACCTGTTTTTCTCTGGAAATTGTAATGCTGGTTAATGAGTTTCTTTAACTTTGTGGAAAGTACTGCTATGGATACTCCATCCAAATTACCATTTTGCTTGTTTATGTAAAGCCTAACAATGATGATCATACTGCTCTGACTGCATCTTTAACAGGAAATTATTGTACTTCTACATGAAACATAGGAAATGGTAGATAACATATGCATTGTTTGTTATCACCTTAACCTATGAACCCAAATTGGCGTGGGATTTTGTTCACTATGAAAATAATGTCTCCTTACAAGGGATTTAACTCAGAATTAACCTTGTATCTCAATAGCATGCAATTTTAAGCATCAGTGGTAAAGAGCTGGTAATCAAGCTGACCTATTTACTCTCAAGGATATCCCACTGACACGCACAGAGGTTTTTCTAAAGGAATCGGAGCCAAGGATATGTTTCCAAGGCTGTGGGTTTAGGATTTTAAGGTAGAAGCATTTGGCTGAGGAAACAAAGTGGACTAGGAGTTTAGTGACTCTTTACAGCTAAACATGAGAGGAGACTATAGCCTGGTGGGGTTGGTCTCCCAAATAATCAGTGATAGGATGAGAGGAAATGGCCTTAGGTTACATCGAGGGAAGTTTGGATTGGGTATCAGGACGGCAGTATTCACTGAAAGGTTGTCAAGCACTGGAACAGACTGTCCAGGGATGTGTTTGAGTCACCATTCCTGGAGGCATTTAAAGGCCATGTAGATGTGGCACTTAGGGACATGGTTGAATGGTGGACTTGGCAGTGCTGGGCTAACAGCTGGACTCAATGGTCTTGGAGATCTTTTTCCATATAAATGATTTCATGGTTCTATGATTCTGTAGCATTTCACACAGAACTTCCCTGTAAAGTTAATCCAGTACCAGTTTGGCAAAGTCAAGTCGATGCTAACTGGTTGATTCATTTGATTTCCACTGACAGAAGCTTTGTCTAACAGCATCCAGCAATTGCAGCAATAAAATATCTGTAGCTGCTACACATAAACAGCTTTATTCACGATGTGTTTATCTCCACTGGCGGGGTGGTGTAAATAAGAATCCCCTAGTACTGCTCTAGTACATATCCAGCTTCTCTGTGACTGTAATATTGATGTTCCCCCTTGAACTTCCTTCATGATTTGTTTATTTAGTTATGATAAGCGATGTCAGATATTAGGCCTTGCTTAAAGATAGCAGCAATGACAATCAGCCTCAAAGATGAGAACTGACTTGAGCTTCCAGACCTTGAAATAACCTGCTTAGCCACTTATCTCTGTGTGGTGCTATGCATTACTTGTAAATAAATACTAAATTGTAGTATATACTTAACTAAATGAAATACATTATCTATCATGATGCTTTCCATTTTTAATTGTAGATTGGTTGATCTTTTTCCCTTTAGAACTAGAGGACAGTTTGCTACATCCACAGTCAATCCCTGGGATGACAATAGCATACTAGAGTACAAGAGTAGAAATTCTAAACATCTCATGAAATCTCTTACTTTAGAAATTAAGGCAAACAAAATCTTTCTAAAACACATCTGGAGAGGAGACAATGTCAGATCTCCTACTGGTTTGTAGACAGCTGCACAGCAGCTCCAGAATGCATATTCCTGTTGAAATAAAACTTCCCTCTTCACTGATTTTTAGAAGGGGCACAGAATTTTGCTTCCACCAGATTTAGTTTGAAGATGTTGGGGGACACAGCAAGATGGTGTGACACTTGTTCACAGCACAATACTGAAAATGCCCTTTGTATGGGTCACCAGATTGAAGACACATAATGAAATTTCTTCTGAAGCCTTTTGTGCAGCTCTGGAAGGTCTCTGATCACAGTCTATTCCCTAATTGCACTCTAGAGAATAAAAATGCTCTCTCTTCCTGCCTTTTGCACACAGCAAAAATTTAAACAGAGGTGGAGTTGTAAAGCAGCCTCTCAATCAGCGTGTGGTCACAGGAGGACCTGGCCATAAAGGCAATGTGCCCTCAGGTTGTTATTTAAGGGACAACCCTGGAATATGATGTGTTACCTCCTTAGATTTTCTTCAGGTTGTGAGCTGTTGAGTCACTGCAAAGATGCTGGAAAATTACATCAGAAAATCCTCTCAGAGAAAGGGAAGCACTCAAGAAAGACAAAGAAAAAGGTGAAAACTACAGACTGAAACCTACCCTCTGCTTCATCATAAGCATGAGACTACAAAGTGTATGATTGTAATACAAGAAAAATTGAGTTCATCCAGCTTCTGAATGCCTTGATGGCCTAAAACTTCGTCTGGGGACATCCAACAGCAATTACAGCCCGTAACAGTTCTGAGTAAGAAAACTGAGTACCTGTAATAATATGTCGAAGTGTGTGAACCATCTGAATTGAAGATTTCCTTGGTCTAAGTGAGGTACAGCACAGTTTCATTTGATTTCTTGCCACCGGTCTGTGAGGTTTCAGAGTCCAGATGTTCCCAGGTCTGGGGACAGAGATGCCTTCACCTCTGGGATTCACTGTAATGGAATCAGACACTTCCCTCAAACTCCTCTTTGGTGAAGTGAACTCTGATTCCTCAGCTGAGTCCCTAGATCCTAGGTTCAAATCGCACAGTTGCTCTGGCAAAGCAGATGAGATATATCTTGAGACATAAGAATTTTCTTTTCTTTTGGCTTCAAAAGCTTTCCTTTCATGTGGCTGAGCAAGAGCTAAAAACAAAATAAATGCATCATTGAAAAAAAAAAAAGCTTCCTTCTGAGTTCATCTAAATGATTGATTTTGACTTTGTCAACTGGACAACCAGTAATAATCTCTTGTAACTATGGAATAAATCAGGAAATAAAAATAATTTAAATCTAAGTTTTCCATTTACATAATTTATTTATCCAATTCACAACAACTCAATGCATTTTTACTTGAGTTTCTTCCATGCATACATTTTTTTCCCTTTTACCATTTTCCTGCCTTGCTGTACTCTTTAATGAGTCCCTCTAAGAAATGGCTTCTCTTACTCTTAGGTGATGGAAAAACAGAAAAAACAGGTAGTGAGTCTGGGTTTTTTTTTTTTGCTTTTGAGCACAGTCACTACTGCATCCAAGAATCACTTTTCAAGGCAGTGAACATGGGTTTCATTTTATAATCCAAAAAAAAAAGTCACAGCCAAATTATTCTGTATTAGAAATACTGGGAGGTTTCTCTTTTACCTCACTGCCTCTACACATAGGAGAAAGCAATATTACTTGACCTTGAGGTTTAATTATTGCCATATTTTTAGGGAGGCCTTGGAATTTACTTTTCACTTTTTTTTTTTTTTTTGTGAACAGAGTTCCAAACTGAAGCACTGAAGTTGCATATAGACAGATAGCATTTTTGTCTCTGTATAACAGGTATAATTAGTTTTATCCATGCAATTATGAAAGCCAAAATATATTCTGATAGCTTAGACATATGCTCTCTATTTAGTACTGATTCACTATTTTTTTTCCCTAAAAGTATTTTGTTTAAAAACTGTGTCTAACACTGTTCGGCTCGTAACACTAGAAAATCCACAGTGCCTAATCACCAAAAAAAGCCTCAGCCATTCCTGTAGGTGGTGTTAAGTGTGCTCCTTTTTAGATTCAAATGATCCAACATTAAAACTGTGGATTATTAAGTGGTTCCTTCAATATCAGTAGGATTAGCAGCACTTAGATCTTTGAGAAATTCAGGCCAGAATTATGGATGTGAGTGTGTAAACTCTGCAATCTGCCTGTAATCTTGGTACTAGCAATCAAATGTAATTCAAGACAGCAGTAAATTCACTTTCACCTTTGAATTGCTACACCCTGACTTTTCCCATCTAAGACCAATGGAGCAGACATCCTGCTACTTTATATTCTGATTTTTTCCCACCTCAGTCACAGTATTTCTAGAATTAAGGACAATTTTGTCATCAAATTTCCAGTATAGCTAAGACAAAGCAATAATTCTCTTTTCTGAAATGTCTGCTTTTTTTGCAGCCATGAAATGAAAGATCACATTCTTGCTAGCGTAGAGATAAAACAGAAATACTTGGCTAATGGGCAATTTATAAAAAAATCCAATCTATACGACCTTCAAATGCAAGAGCAATTTTTCACACTTTCTAACCAAGATCTTTTTTTCTTATTTTCAGCATTTAATAGGATGAGTTATTTCTCAAGCACAGTTCCCCACCTTATCTTTAAGTGTACAGTGATGCCAGAAAGGGCACCGGCAAGATAAATCCAAATGTTTTTATTTGATTTGAGTGTATTGAGATTTCAGAGATTTTCTTTATTATGCAGAATGCATATTTTGTGCTAAAAAGTTTTAGAGCCTTGGAGGGGCTTTCTGCAACATTTCTAAAAAGATACTAATAGCTTGCAAGTTGATATTTAAAGGAGACTTAACATAAACCTAATCATTGCCACATCTGCACAGTGCTGTCAAACACAAATAGTGATCGTCTTAATATCAGTAATTCCTCTTGGAAGCTTTTACATTTGGAATTGCTATCATTACTAAATGTGTTCATGTCAGGCTCTGTAATAATTTTTCTAATGCCAAAACTTTCTTCAGTTAATTATAAACAAATTGGCACACTTAATTAATGGGTCCTACTAATAATACATTATCCCAGATTTGTGTGAATGATACCCTGATGATGTAGTTAATTAATGGTGCCAAACATTGTAACCCTCTTAATAGCGAAAGGCACACCAGAGTTGCTAGAAACAAAATTAGATGTCTTTAAAATAGAAACAAAGCAAGAGTGCACTGAGGGCAAAGTGAGGCTGACATGGGTTTAAGCAACTCCAAACCTACACAGAACAACAGAGACAAACCCTGCCTGGCACTTAAATTCTAACAGAATAAACAAAATACCAGCTGACTGAACCGAAGGGTTGCGTTGCTTGTCAGCTCAATGGGAAATGAGCATCCACAGCTTTGTTCCTGCGTGGGGCAAAGAAACACAGGGAAAACCAAGCATATGAAAGTCCTTGATGCTGCTTAGGACCCCCCCATTTGTCACTGTTGATGAATGAGCCCCTTCTCAAACTGTCCAGACACCATTTCACAGGAGCATTTAGACTTTCTTACTGCAGAAGTTAGAGCTTAGGGTTACAAAGGTGGCTTCAGGGGAGAAAAGAGGCATCACAGGACCTTGTTCTTTGGTGTGGTTGGCAGCAGGGCTTTGCTAGTGGTTGGATTTGTAACAGTCCTGTGTTTAATAGCATAAAATCATTATTTTTTATTAAATTCATGTCAATTAATTACTGTAAAGAGTAATAAACGGAAAATACGAAATGTCACAGTTTAGTAGCAAAAAACCCCATCAATTTAAGCTATTTTCCCCAGAAGCAATAATTTGAACTTCACTAATTGCCCAAAACGAAACACTGCAAGGTAAAATAATTTGTTTTTCTCCTTTTCTGTTAATCACAGGAACTGCTCCTATGAACTTTGTGTGTATATAGCATAGTTATTTATACCTAAGTGCTTCAGGTTCCCTACACTGCCATTTGTTCATATACGTATCTGTGAAGTATCATGCACATTTCTGAGTGCTATAAAAATTAACATTTGAAGGAGCATGATAAATGAGTGAATTAGCAAAGTAAAATTAAGCTCGTGTCAGTGCAGCCACTTGATAATGATATGTGACTATTACAGGGTAGTGCACCCCGGTACTTGGATGGGTAAAAATTAGTTTGCTTGGTAACAGAGTTCTATTGTCTCCTTTCCTTCCTGGGGAGGGGAAGAGAGGAAGAATGAAAAAGGAAAAGGGGTGAGAAAGATGGAGCCAAACCCCAGATTCATTCTGGAAACACAAATCAAAACCCCTTAATACAATCCACCTTCAAAACTGAGCTGTTTTGGTGTTTTCTTCAAATTTCATTATTATTGCCAGCGAGAGACCTGCTGGTGATAAAGCCTACTGGTTATTCATATCTGAATGAGTCTTTCATTCTAGAGAACATTCCAATCTACAGGAGATAAATGTCTCTAGAGTAAGAATGGCTCAGGGCTGCCTTTGGCTCCCAGAACATTTCAGCGAATTGTGTTACCACTTTTTGAAATGATATTGCAGTGGCCTCTTGCAAGTGGGAGCCCCAGAAACAATGTAAACTCTTTCCAGCTGCTTTCCATTGAGTATTCTACTGGCAGATTTTGCACTGGCAAATTTTGCTACAGAGTCAGAATGGTTTTACATCACTCAATGTCTGGAATGTCTGACCTGACTTGCAAGGACAAAGGTAATGCAGTTAGAGGCAGAAGAGCCACTGGATTCTGGTGTGTAGCAGCCCACACAATGTTTTTTTAACATGTTTACCTCTGGCATTTTCTCCACTCACCACTGGTACAACAATTTTGACTTATCTCAGCATTCTCAAAACAGGTTTAAGTTCATTATCGGGCTCAGAGATTTTCTGTCAGAGGTGGACCTGTACCACACACATCCATCCTGACTCTCACTTGTTTTCTGTTCAGATGATGCCAAGGCTTCTTGGTAAAAGGGATTCAGCCTTTCTCTGTCCACCACTATCCATTATCAGGATAACACTTCCCATAGATAGAGACCTACACTCTATTTTTTGAGTGCTCAGTGCTGGTGCCAATGCACTGATCTATTTCACTGTTGTTACAGATCAGAAACGACTGTTGTCATTTACTAATGAAGTCCAAATGAAGAATGTCTGCTTTCCCTGCCCATTTTAAATTACAGACCTGACCTAGAACACCTCGTTTTTTATTCTAAGAATAAATAACTTTTTTTTACTAAAAAAGTTCTGAAAAAGACAAAGCATTGGCCACAATGTATCCATAAGCAATATTTTCTTTTATTACCATATTTAAATCTAAATTAAGCTCTGGGTCTAGGCATGTCAAATAGGTCTCTGATATGAAATCTTGCTTTATTTTGAAACAGACATTGTTCTCCAATCTCCTTTTATTTTACACCGATTTTACATTGCTCTTGCCTGACCTACTTCACAGCAAGGTTTACTCTGCTTCTCATAAACTGTACTTTCCTCTCATCTCATGGGATTCACCTGAACCACAAGAACTGTTAGATTGACAGAATTATTAATAAATAAGGGATCTTTTACATGAAAGGAAACACAAAGCATCGCAGTAAAGCTGTAGAAGTACAAGAGAGGTGTGATTTTAATGAGATGGTAATGTGTTGTTTGCTCAAATACAGAGTAATTTGGACCAAATGAGAATTGCCCTGAGTTTATGAATAGCTAAATCTCACACTTCCTACCAGCAAAGATTAGGCAATGTTTGACTGTTTTTAGAAAAAGTTAGGCACTCTATCTAAGATAAAACACTATATCTTCAAAAAAGTACATTAACTAAAATATATGGATAAACATTTCACTCTGTAATAGCCTGCTTTATCTACATAAATTGTAACATGCTTACTGCCTTTTACCATCAAAACTGCCAGCAGAATGTATCTGTGAGCCACCAATTTATACCTATCGAGTCACTTTTTTATCCTCCCTCTTCTTTTCTGCTTAACAATGCAAGAAACCTGCTAGGAAAAGCATTACACAGCTTTAAATCACTTTGTTTGCCACAGCAAATAATTAATGAAAAGAGTGACCTTCCTATAACTCATTTATATATGTACTGAGGGGGGAAATTCTTCCTGGCATGAAAGCAGACAGCAAGAAAAGTGCTCCACATAAGGTATGGATTTAAACAAGAAACAAGACTTGGTTCACTATCCATGCATTTTTTAAAACTTAGAGATTTAAGAGTGCCATCAGATTTGGTTTATGAATACTGCAGATCATCTGATTACTCAGTTCCAGTGCATTGCACCGTAGGACCTTCATCAGTGATGCCAAAAACTATCCAAGATACCATTTAAAAAAGGTAGTAAAGCTACGTCATAACCCTTTATGTATTTTGACTGAAACTGAAAGAACATTCTGCAAGAATTCTTGCATAACATCACTCTATAATATAACCTGTTTACTGAGAATTTTTGTGAGTCATTAGGAAATTCCTCACCTAGAATAATAATTTATGGCTGCACCTATTGCTAAAGAAAAGCACTAGATGATTATAATTACAAGCTTGCACAGAACAGTTCAATCAAAATTCAGGCAACAGAAAATATCATTGTTTAAATAAGCAACCAACAAGCAGATTCTGCAAGTGGAAAATATTCCAGAGCAGGATATCTGGGTCATACAGCTGCCAAGTTCGCCTTCTGTGTAGCAACACTGACAGAAAAAAAGTTGAGGGGGATTCATATTTACATTTTTCACCACACTAAACAAGAGCAGACACAGTGAATGACATGTTTAGGGAGCTGCATGTGGGGCTGCAGTGCTACAGTGAGAGCTGGTTTTCCTCTCCTAAGCCTAGAAGTAATGCCCTGAAAAGACCATCTATATTCTGTTCATATGTGTAACAATGTCAGGATTGAGAATGCAAGTTGTGAACTCCTTAGGCAGCACAAGCACCAAAACGTTTCTGAACAAATTGGGGTGTGAAATACTGAGACACTGAACTGTAGATCCACTAGGTCACTTAAGATTTTTCAAGAAAGGCTTTCATTTTATGTTCGGGGCAATTCTGCCCCAAACCCCTAATTTTTTTTTAATCTAAACTTTGATCTCTATGTTAATACATTTTTTAAGTTATGCATAATAGAAATATATGGCCCTGGGATAAAATGGACCTTTAAGGCCAAGTCATTTCCTGTGGTGGTTTGACCCTGGCTGGATTCCAGACACCCACCAAAGGTGCTCTATCACTCTCCTCCACAACTGGACAGGGGAGAGAGAATATGATGAAAGTTTCATGAGCTGAAGAAAGGAAAGGGACACATCACTCACCACAATTGTAAGCCAGACCAGCTCTGCTCTGGGAAATTAATTGAATTTATTACCAATCAGACTAACTGCTGGTATATTTGTACACATGTATTTATTAAAAAAACCTCATTAATTAGTTGTAATTATTAGACTGAATAGTAATTTACCACCAAGACCCTCCTGCTTTTGGACCCAATCCCAATTGAAAAGTACTACAGCAAATGATATTGTTGGTAAAGACACGTGCCTAATCCACAGCCCACTGGAGCCACAGGTGGCATTGACTTTGGATTTAAAGGAGGATTGGAACATACTACGTTCTTGATCATTATTTCAATGGATGGTTCACACTTCTTGCTTCTGTTACAACCCTCAGGTGTTGCCCTGATTTTTCAGCCTTCTCTTCTATTTCACAGTTTCATAGTTTAAGTTTCTTCTCATGCTTGGGTGATGTAAACACAGCCAATGTTTTTGTAATCTCAAGGTAGTTTACATTCCTGTTTTTAGAGATATGGACAGCTGATGGAAAGTTGTCTTGACCAATGAGATGGGGAGAGGTATCAACCTTCTCCCCCAATCCCTAGCCTTTGTAAAAATACTACAAAATAGAGTCAGACCTTTTTTAAATAAATCAGTTTTAGTTTCATGCCTTCTGATCAAGGTATGTGTGTATGTGTGTGACAAACAGCATCACTCAGGAATCCAACTGATACTACAGACTGTCTTTCCCAGGTTCAACACGTATACAGGGCACAGATGGCCTCCGATCACAGCTGCATCGATCAATGGGCAAAAGGAGAGAACAATTTCCCATTCTGCTGTGAAATCAAGCAGGAAGCTGACAGTTGTAACCCAGAGTTACAAAGGCTGAAGCCTTTGTGGAAAGGGCATGTGACATTCTTGAAGCTGTGTGTTCAGCCCCGAGGCCTGGACAGAGGGGATTGGTCTGGGTGCCTCAGCCTGGTTGGCGCTGGCTCTTGCACTATTCTGGCCCTGCTGGTCCAGCACTCACTGCTTGCCCAGCTTCCCTGGCACATGCATTGGACCTGTTGCTGACCTCTGAATGCTGGCAGGAGCAGTGCCTATGGAATGGGATGGAGTGAGACTTGGAAAGAATGCTCTGCAGTTGCCATGAGTTTGTACAGATGGACAACCTCTGCCATGCCTGGGAATTTGTGTTTCCTGGCAGCCCGCAGTGCACCCTCCAATCCCTGAAGTTCCTAGGGAGCACTATTAATTGCAGCATCCATGAATGTAGCCAAGGAGTGAAATCCATTCTCACACGAAAAGAGTAGGAAAATATATTGACACAAGTAAAGAAAGTAGCCTTCCTTCCCCAAATTCAATGGGTTTGAGATTGAATGTTCAGTTTCGGAAGGTTTTGTCCTCATCACTGAAGTCCAGCCATCAGCACTAAACATACTGAGGCCCTTTTCTCAGCTTCTCTGCTCTGCCTTTCTTGTGAGCATGGGATGAGAGTTCACTTGAAACCAACTTCTCTGTGTGCTTCCCCTCTT
>WBMY01008379.1:0-97296 GCA_013397315.1 Donacobius atricapilla
TGTCCCGGCCCGGCACACGGACAGGCGGCCCCAGCCCCGCCAGGCCGGGCCGCGTGCTCCGCCGAGCGGGCGGGGAGCCAGAGCTAGGCAAGGAAAGCTTGATGGGCAACTGTGATGGCGAGGAAGTTCAATTGCAACCTCATACGGATACGAGGAAGTGGCTTTTCCTCTTTCCTATCCGGGCACAGCCGCCCTGGTAGAGTTCAAGTCCGTCCCGCGGGGAGCAGGAGACGCAGGGGAGGGCAGGTGTGGAGGGGCGCGCCCGCCTGCCCCTCGCGTTCCGAGCTGACGCTGTGCCCAGCCCGGAGCCCCGGCTGTGCCCGGCTGTGTCCTTATTGACGTAAGCCTTGCCGAGAACTTCAAATGGAGGTTATCAAGGAAGGCACTTTTTTGAGGCTGTGCTTGGCCAAGAGGAGCTGCACAGACCCATGATAAAGACTTGGGGTTTTTCCAGTTAAACTGAAAAAAATAATCCCCAACTATAAAGTGACAGTAGAGTAAAAGATAGAAGAGTGAATCACTACTCTGTCCATTGCAATAATTCTGGCCTTTGTGTAAAAGAAAACCCCAAAGTGACCATATATAAAAGAAATCTCCATTTTTTTAACAGCCTTGTTTTTTCAGTTCCATAACGCGTGATGCTGCGGTAGTGATCAGTAGCTCCAAGAGCCAGAGCTGAGGCTTCTTACCCTCATTAAAATGGAAACCCTAACCTGAAACAATCAAAGTCAAGGGCCAGCAGCCTTGGCCAACTGGGGAGATAATGGGATCATAAGGCAAAATATTTTGTATTTTACACAATGAAACCCATTGTTATTTTTCTAGTGCTTTATCATCTCGTGTTGGTAACTGTTTCTATGTTTTCCCCTCACCCCATGTTTTCCATTCTCTAAATAAAAATAAGTTCTCTTGAAAAAGTGAATATTTAAAAAACCAAATATTTGCTTCTTCTTTTACATTACTTTGGTTAAATAATTCTTCCCACAAAAAAAAAAAAGGGAAAAAACCTGAAATGCAGATTGATTATTTACTCCTGTTATAGACTGAAGAAAGGAGTTATCCGCTAATTAAGTTTTTAAGACAAATTCATATGCAAACTTTTGATACAATAGTGAAAACTGAACTTGAATAAATAACCCCACACTACTGGGACAGAGGGGCACTATGCCATCCTCACGTTGCTGTATGTAGATATTCTATACAGGGAAATATGACCTGGTAGGCCCTTGCTTTCTCACACTTACAAATATGTTAAATCCCTAGCTTTCCTGTTATGAGGTGTTGTATTGGTTTGGCATGAATGGTAAAAAACCAATTGGTGATCTGCTTTGGAATTGACAGCGGGTTGGCCAATTGGATACAGGTGTACAGCCCTAAGACACAGCTTAAATACAGGTGGAATCCTGGGAATGTTCTCTTTGCTGTGGGCCTGCCATGAGGTAACATCGAGGCGGGGAGAGGGGGGATGAGAGCAACAGGGCCGGGCTCAGGGCCTGCCGCCCCCGGGGCTGGGATGGGGCAGCCGGGACAGGGCTGGCCCCGGCTGGAGCCGAGCCAGGCCCCAGAGCCTGGCAGATGCCGGCAGAGCCACGGCTGCTCACATGCAGCTGATCCTGCGGCCTGCACCTCGCTGCCAGCCGGGCTGAGGGAGATGGCCCCGGCCCCCCAGCCCGCCCCCTAGCCCTGGGTCCCCGGAGAGCAGCACCGAGCCCAGGCTGGGCCAAACCCACCCCATAAGACCGNATCAGGAGGGACTTGTCTCTCTCAAAAGACTGAATGAAAGACTATTTTATAAGTGGTACTTACTTAAGAATTCTGATGCTCTGTCTCATTACATTGTTTTGTAGAAAAGTAGATTGTTGCTAAGGAGGAGGGGAGTGCTTTTAAAAAGGTTTCATGAGGGTTTTTTTTGTTTGCCCTTTAGTGTGTGTTAATAAATCTGTTTCTATCTTTAAGTTGAGCCTGTTTTGCCTTTATTCTAATCCTATTCCATAGTAGAAAGATAGACCACTACACTACATTTAACAAAACAAATTCAGCGAATGTGAAACCACTATATGTGTCTTGCCAAACGATTTGTGGTGGGAAAGTAAAGATGTCTAGCGCATCATTATTACTATTTAGCACTTCTGTAACAGCAAGCTTTGAGTTCTATTTTGAGCATCTTTACAATATTTGATATTCTTCAGGTAAATTTTCTGATGGAGTCAGTCATGTGAGCAACTGCTTCACAGCATCAAAAGATGTTTTCTTATTTAGCCACTTGTTAATACCAACAGTTTCAATTTTAGAAGGAAATTCTGATCGACTAAGATATTTTCAGGAATTGAGACCATTGCTGTTGGGGATTTTTTCTTCACATATTAATTTATTGATATCTTTGGATTATTCTGAAAGATTTTTCTTAATTCATGACCACTTGTGCAAGTAGACATCTAGAGTAAAATGATATTATCAGAAATAAAAAAGTAAAGTGGAAGACCTTGTTTCAAAGTTTCTGGAAGACAAAACTGTCAAAAATTTTTTGATTTTGCAAAGGAAACATGGTCTGATTCTTTTTCCATCCTATTTCTCTCTATAGTTTGATTCATGTGGCCTGTAATACTTGCACTTTCTACTGATCATTTTTCCTCCACCATTCTGAGATGTGAAGATTTAGATTCCTCAGGCTTTAACAGGAATCTAATCTAATAACCTCTGATAAGAATTTTGATCCTGTTACTCTGTTGTGGAGGTTAGAAAGAGGGAGGCACTATTCATAGTTCCTTCCCCATGCCATTTTACAACCAATGCACATCTGCTGCTCAGGGACACTGTATTAGGTAGGCATCACACCAAATGTGTTTTTGCTTCTTTCTATAAGATCATAAGAACAGATTTGGTGATTCTTCCAAAAATCTACATAGGTTAGGGCAACACTTCTATCTACTGTGTGGAAGATATTCTTTAGTATGTTGAACACGTACTTGTTATTACTTAAGGTAAAATAAATCAGAAACTTTGATGTATGTAATCTACACTCCTCTGATCTATTTAGTGGGCTGACACAAAGGACTGAGCTAGCAGTATGGGTCCCTTAGGATCCTCAGATGGAACAGAGATTTTTTTTATGTTGCTCTAATTTACTCTTAGAGACAGTTTGGCCTCCTGCCAGTCTGGAATAGAAAGAAGAGAGGGGCGATCATCTCTTTTCTTGTCTTTCCTCATCCATGCAGTGTTGCATGGCCCCAGCTGTGCCGAATAAATGTCTGGGACAGTTTATCATTTCAAACCTTTTTTTGTCCCATGAAAGATTTTAGAAGAGAAAGTAGTTCTACCTAGGAGCTGGCTGCAAGAGAGTGAAACATCTAGAGAGTGAACAGGATCAGTTCTACTGTAGAGAAGCCAGCCTTAGCAGGAGGTTGTGCTATGGATGCGAGAGATGTTAACTATGCATCATCACGCCTAGTTGCTCAGGTTTTCTGGAGGTCTATGAATCCTGAGTGTTGTGAAAGTGATGTCCGATGTCTTCCCTGGTTCTCTGAGGATTATCTTACCCTCTGAGGCCAGTAGCAGGAGCAGTCCTTGTTTGCACACTTCTCAAAGTGGCTAAAGTGAGGTGGGACCAGGAGCCTACCCTTGGGAAGGCCTAATCTTCCTGAAGTACTCTTGTTAATCCTGGTCTTTGGTCCCCAGTGGGGACTTTGTCAGTACAAGCCCCAGGGGAGCAGGAGAGCCCCATCCCTCTCTTGAGGAGTGTGCATGCAGAGGAGCAAACAAACAAGACATGGACATGTCTGCGGGCAGGTGGACAGGATGAAACAGGGATGTAAGGACCAAGTGTCTGCATTGCACCAACGTCAGCATCCGGGTGCCTCCTGGGGCTGGGGGTGTCTGGCCAGAGACTGGCCCTGCAGGCTGCCTGACAGGGGCACCTTGCACATGCTCTCAAGGTGCACTGGTGTGGTTAGTTTTACCCAAAGGGAAAGCAGTTCTCATGCTCAGGAACTGCTCTGATCTGTGTCCCAAAGCTCAGAATGGGGAGAGAGTCAGGAGATTAGTTTCAGAAGTGCACTCCTGTTTTAGACTGAGAGTGCTGTAGGTGCAGTTTGCAACAGTTCCCTGTTTATATTGACATTGCATTGTATAATGTTTCACACTTTTAAAGGTTTCACTTAATTCACTGGGATTACTCAGGATTTAAAGCATGATTCACTGTTGTAAAATGTAAGACATATGGATTGCTTCCCTTGCCAAATGCAAAATTTTTGGTTCAAGAATTCTAAAATAGTTTTTCTTTACACAATCTCTATGGCTACTGAAGCACGCAAGGTATGCTGTATCATTTCTAGATGCAAGCTGCCATTTTGGGGGAGCAGTGAGTAGAGGGGAGAAGGATTCTGAAGAAACTCATAAATGTGATGCTGATGCTGGAAGAAAATTACCCTTGTGTGGTGCCATGGCCCAAAGAGCTGCTGTAATACTGGGCACACAGAAATGGATGTGTCAGGAAGGAGAACAGAGGCTGAACGATCTCTTTTTGGCAGTGGGGGTGTGATGTCCGCTGAAGTAGTCCCATCCAATTATCTGCACTTCAAGAAGGATGGCCGAGGAACTACAGAGCAGAGTACTGATAATGACAAAAGGATTGGGAAAAGGCTTATTTTTAAAGACAGTGATCCATTTAACTCATCAATGAAGTAACTCAACCCTCTGTAAGAATGAACATCAGGGAAAAGAGCTATGAGAGGACTTCTCAGCCTAACCCACGTAGGGAGATCTACAGCTCAAAGTTCTAGGCAAGTAGCAGGTTTGTAAAGAACTTAACCAGTGAAGCAGCTGGTGAGGATGTCCTTTGGCTGGACTCTTAAACCAAGCACAACTACTGAACCTCAAAAGGCAGCAAGAAGTCCTAAGGCCCGCGTTATGACATGATATGCTTAGAGCAAACTATCACAGTGGTGCTTTCTAGCAAACCTTCAAGCACAAACCTCTGAGAAGCCAAAGTGTGATTGGCTAACTATTTATGTATTGGTTATTTGATACAAATTTTCATGAAACATGTTGTTAATACCCTGACAAGAAAGAAGTTTTACTTTGCATTCCCAATTTGCCCCTGCATTATTTCTGCAGGTGTGTGTGAAGTGAACTGTGTTAACAGGAATAGCTTTGTCTAAAACAAACACTTTCTCTGAAGTTTTTGGCTTAGGGTTTTTTTTCATATCCCAGAAGTTTTTCCTAGAGCCTTACTTAAGAAAGAGAGGAAACAAAGGATAATCTCCAAACCCTTTGCTCTAGCAGTAAACCAAACTATTACACAGGCAATGAATCAGGCCTGCTTTTCAGCCCTAATTTCTATATGGCTGTAGTTGACCTGGTACAGTTTACAGCCTCTCTTCATGCGGTCTAGTGTTCTGCGTGGGCACAAATGAAAATGCCCTAGAGGGAGAAAAGACTCGATTCATTTTTGATTATTAAATTAAAAATACAGTATTAGGAAATGTTTAAAGGACAGTATTATGATATGCAAAAAGAAATAAAAATTAGTATTTAATGATTAAAATACACTTCTTAATTCCATGTTTTGGCCATGTTTAAAAATGGAGTATTTAGATGAAGATATTCAGGTATAAAATCAATTTTTAGTTTCTGTCTTGTTCCTCTTGAAACCAAAAGTGCGTTTGCCACTACTTCCTTGGGAATATAATAAGACCCTTAATTATTTAATAACTTTTAACTAGTGGAAAAACACTGTATGCAGTAGGGATGAACACAGCCCTCATGAGTGGTTTGTGTGTGTGTATGTGTGGTGGTGTTTTTCGGTGTGTTTTTTTGCTGTTGTTGTTTTGTTGGGTTTTGTTGTTGTTTGGGTTTTTTTACTGTTGCAGTTCCTAAGTAACACAGAAAGAACACAGAAAGTGATTTAAAAGACTAAGCAGCAAAGGAGAAACAGGTTTAAGAAATCAGTACAAACGTTTATTACAACCAAAACTATTCTTTCATTCTTTACCAGGACGCTCTCCTTTCTCTCATATCAACTGTTCTGACTTCCCTCCTTCCCTCCTTCCCGCCTTCCTGCCTCTTTCCCTGCCCCTCTCCCTCCCTCATCACATAGATGGCACGGATCCTTCTTTTCATTGAATCCTACAGTGCTGGATTTTTTCCTCACTGATTTCAGCATTTCCTTTAATGTTTGTATTAGGAACATAAATCAGGGAGAATGAGGTAGTTCCTGGGTGCCTCTTGGCCATCTCCCTTGAATATCTTCCTAATGTCACTAAGTTTAACTACGCATTTTGAGACTTCCAAATTCAGATTTGGCAGCTTGGGCTTCAAACTATAACTTCCTCTGCATTGTGTCATGGTGAATTTCTGACTGTCAATATTTCACAGGCTGCCGTTGCTTATGATTTTTCTGTGTAATTGGCTCTGTATAGGCTGTAGGCTTTTTTTTTCTTTCTTTTTTCTTGATTAAGAGGGAAAATATTAAAAGAACATAACTGATTACATTGTTTAGTATTTTCTGTACTAGGATCTTCTGTTTTTTATTTTCAAGACTCTAGATATTTCATTTTCATTAAATTAAAACTTTGCAATGATGAAAAACTGTGAGTCAACTTGAAATATTTTGAATCATTTACATAAAATTCCTCATTCTAAAATATTTCTTTACTTACCCTTAGAATAGAATTAGCATGTCAGCCCTAAGCTTTTACTTGGTTTTGAGTGTCTTTTTTGATTTTTTTTTTTAATTAAGGCTGCTAACCGTCTAATGCTATCTAACCTATCTAAAATAAATCTCTCTGTCAGCCATGAAAGACTGAAGAAAACATAACTGAGATATGCAAGGTGAACCCAAAATTTTCATAAATATAAAAAAGTGGAACTGAAACTACACTTGGGTTTATAGTTATTAAATTTACTATGTTTCTTCTTTTTTTAAGAAAAACTTTGAATTGAATAAAAACATTTATACGTTATCAAAAATTAAATGCTTTTAAAAGAAAGGTTATATGGAAAACATTTTTACAAGACTTCTAGTGTAATGCTATTTGCAATTTCTTTTTCAATTATTTTTTCAATCAAATTTTCCATGTCTGTATGTTAATGAATTTAGATCAATCCCTCTGTGGTCAGAATACAAGCAGTGCCTTTCCATATTTACCATGGCATATTTGTACATTTGTTCACTTGCTTCCCTACTAGAACATAAAGGGGCAAGACACTGAAATTACCCTGAGGCAAAAATATTCAAACCAATATGCAAAGGATTTTTGCAACACAGGAATCCCATCAGGTTAAAAAGATACCACCTAAAATGGCATCTGATTTCAGCACTAAGTGTTCACAGAATCAGCCTCAGGATAAGGTAGGAGAGCCTGTAATTTTTCAAGCTGTTTGCTCTGTAACTTTCCAGATAGAGAAAACACTGGCTTGGGTTTTTTTTTTTCAGTCTTTTGGCTTCTCAGTTCCACAAATTCTAGTCTCCCCCAGATGAACTTGGACTTGCTTGGGAGTAAGAGCAGCTGCAAGATTTTCAGGTATCACTGAATTTCTGCAACAGTCTATGTTTGCACTCATCAGTGTTTATGTTTACTTTTGTAAGAGTAATGGGCAGTCCAGCTAGAAAGATTTATCTGCAAGCCAGAGCCATGTAAGCATTTGCCACTGGAGTGTGGTCACTGAAAAGAATATAATTACTTTTTACCTCTTCCATTTGCCCAGTGCCAGGAGCCTGTGTTCTATAAGGATGAGCTTCCGTGGAGCTTCCCAATAGCTTGCAAAGGCACTAATTGCCTGAATCTTTCTGGTGGGGTGATTGTTAACTGTGGTGTTAGCCTCTCTTACTAAGTCTACAAATTGCTGTAAACCAACAAAGCAATCATCAGATTTATCAGCCAAAACAAACCCATGAAATGACTGATTTTTCGGTAGTGTGTGAGGGCTCACAGCCATAAGTGTATTTTTATGTGTATGTATTTGCACAAGAAACACACAGACACGATATACAAACATGCGTCATTTAAAGCCACATGCCTTGGGCCCTCACATGTTAGCCTTTACCCTCACAAAGACCCCGCTGAATTCATCAGGACCGAGGTGCCAGCAGTCCTTTGCTGCATCCTGTCAGTTCAAAGAGAACAGCTGTGTTGTTCCAGATGCATTGCAAGATGTCTTTGTTTAGTGCTGTACTAGGATCCTTATGAGCACCCATCCAATTGTGGCTATGTACTCTTTACTTCTCAGTAGTAATCCGAACTCAAAACTTGGGATTAATCTGTGTTCAGTTCCAGATCTACCCAAACCTAGGAACAGAGCAACAATGATTTCTTAATGCTTTTCCTTCTTTTTGAGAGTAGCAAGTGAGTTTTTTCTTGAGGTTTCTGTTTTTTTCTTGCAAGATGTAGTGACAGAATTGTAGAGAAGAAATTTCCCCTACTTTTTTCTAAAATAAAGGCAACTAGCAAGAGGACAAAAGGAAATGGCCTTAAGCAGTGCCAGGGGATTTTCAGACTGGACATCAGGAACAATTTCTTCACAGGAAGGGTTGTTAATCATTGGAATGGACTACCCAGGGAAGAGGTGGAGTCACCATCTGTGGAGGTAGTAAAGAAATTACTGGACATGGTAGTTAGTGCCATGGTCTGGTTGACAAAATCAGGCAAAGGTTGTGTTCTATGACCTTGAAGGTCTTTCCTCCCCTTTTAATTCTAATGGTTCTATGATTCTGAAACTAAAACCCTGCTCTGTAGGTTAGCATGAGGTCAGCCATGGAGGTGTTTGTGACCAGCCATCAAGGGCCTGAGCTCATGCAACAACACAACGCCTCTCTCAGATTAAGTGCTATCCTACTCATCCCTCAAAGGTATATTGAAGCAAAGGTGAGCAAGGAGCTTGCCTAGAACTAACTAGAATGGGGAACTAGAATGGTTACAGGTTTAATTTTCTTATTAAGTATCATTTTAAATAAAACTTTCATGGTGTAGAGGTAATTACAGTAGTATTCCTTCTCTTAAACAAGTAATAAAAAAACCCCCTGAGTTTGGGTAAGGTACAAGAATTTATGATGACATAAAATAGGTTAAAATATCACATGTATTGATGTACTGATGTAATTAAAGCAATGTATTTTTCCTAAGGTGGATCAATCTCAAGTGACTACTGAGAGACAGCAAAGAGAAATGGTGTCCCAGGCTCTCCCCTCCCTTTTCCTCTGCATCAGAAATGCTTCAAATTGTAGGAAGCATGTCCAGAAGAAGTGCAATGCAGCAGAGCACTGCTACAGCCAATGGAGCTATTTCCATTTACAGCAGCTAAGGGGCTTGTCCTTGTTTTCTTTCTGCAGAAGAACATGCAAAGCAAATTTCAGATCTTTATTATGAAGCTGTGGAGAGGTTTCAGGCTTGATGTTCTGCCTGGAGATGATCCCAGAGTGTGAAAGAATGACTGAGAGAGGAAAGGGCATCTTGTAGGTGATACCTAATTTGCTTTTCCACTAAACCGAATTTTGTACTTTTTTATTTTGCAGTGGATGTAAGCATTTCCTTTGCATGATTGTATTGCTCATAAAATGGGTTGCTAATATTGAGCTATGTGTTAATAAAAAAATAGTCTAATAATTATCTCTACAATTAGTACCCTTTTAAAGAGAGTATTTGCATGATCCATCAACAGATCATTTAAGTACTTTCAGTATACTTTACTTGCATTTAGCAGAACAATTTCTTTGCAGAAATACACCAATGAGTGGGAGATACTGCAACTAACAAAGTAAAGTAGAAAGAAATATTTGGGTATTTTTTTCCCCCCTAGGGTTTACAAAGAAAAAAATATTCAGTTTTTTCAGAAAGACCTCACTTGCCTAACTCACACAAGCTGCCTTTCTGTTCTAACCACAAGCCTTTACAGCTCTGAGAGTGTGAGCTCAAAAAGCAAAACAAGAAGTCCAGTGGGTTCAAAATTCTGTGTATAGTCATTCCCCCAATTTCTGAAAATTTAGGGTTGAGTTCTGGCTTTGTTAAACTCATGGTAAAATTACCACAGGCAGGAATACAATTTTAATCTTAAAGGTGTTTTGTTCTAATTCATGAAAGTTGGCAAATTACAGAATGGATGCGATTTCATTATACACACACACGCGCGCGCACACACACACAGAAAGCAATAAACAAATACAATGAAATGAACTTACCCAAGTAAAACTAGAGCTTCACAAGTGTTTATCTTAAGAAAAGAAACACTTTTTCCCCTAAAATGGTGGACTAAGTCACAGGTAAATGTGATATGGGCAGACTTTCCCAATGAGGTCTTTAAAATCACAGTTACTTATATTTTCTGTTTGCATTTATGTTTTCAGATTTATTTTTCTTTCTTTCTCTGCTTAGGAGTCTGCAAGCCTACTAGAGCCAAAAAATATTTGATTTCCTTTGTGAGAAGGATGTATAGCTCCTGAATAATTTATAATGTATTCATAAGATAATTCATAAATGTTGGTGCTTCTCCCCTCCCCCAGATCTGAATGTTGCCCAGATTAATAATTCATTCATCCTTCTGATTCAGCTAAACGAAGGTGAGGGTATTGTCTTACAGAGAAAGTGACAAATGTATAAACAAATGTTTTTCTGTCTGTTGTTAGAACATGGTCTTGGTCAGGACATTTTGATGATGAATCACTCAGATGAAAGCCGGGTGTGTGTGGTGTGAGTTCGTAGGCAGGTGCTGTGGAAGCTGATGGCATGAGCAAACATTTGGGAACAATTTATAGAAGCATAGACTCAGCTCACTCGTGTGGATGGGACCTTTTAGTCCTCGGCAAAGACAATTTGGATTTTAGTGGCACTTCCGATTGCCCTGCACGTGGAACAGGCAAGGAAATTGAGCTGCTATGGGATGAAGTGGACAGGAATGGAGTGAATCTGGTCAGTGTGCCAGCAGGCAGCTGCTGTCCCAGGACTGGAACAGATGGACAGGAGAGAGTGGATGGGACGGGAGCAAGTCCACAGGTGCATCCCTGTGGATGGAGCCCACCCTGTTCAAGAAGAGGATGGGGGCACAGCGTTGGTTCAGCGTGGAGAAGGGCTGTGGCTGTGGCTCCCTGCAAACACCCGGTGGAAGAGGAGGAGGAAGCATTGTCCCAGCTTTACATTTGGCCCCATTCTGTGCAAGAGCTGGGGCAGATGATCCCCTTTCCACCCAAACTGGTAGGAGTCCATGATTCCAAGCTCACACTCTGCTGGAACACTGAGACAGGGCAAGAGCAGCAGCTCTATTCCAACAGGATATCCTCAAGAGCCTAATTTCTGAGACTCTTACATGATGGGAAAGTGTTTTACTTTGCCTTAGGAGTCTGCTGAAAGGCAAAACCATCCGACACTTGCCGTAGGGGAAGGCAAGAATTCACCACTTCTAACAACAATAAAAATGGAGAATGTTTCTTTAGAAATCTGAGCATGATTTTAATGGCCTAATATTAATCAGCCAGGATTGAAAATGATGGTCAAATTATAAATAGAGCTGAAAGGCACAGCATACAAAAACACAGTTGTATTTGCATTATATTTTGTATAAATAGAAAGAAAAATAACCCCTGAAATTCTTTAGGCTCAAATTCCAGTTGCTCTATTAACATGAAACCTGTTCTTTCCCTTGTTATTTTTCATTCCTGAGCCTATAAAACCTTGGTTGAGACCAGCCACCTCTCCCAGTGCCAGCTCCTCCCTCTCCAGCCATTACAGCCCTAGAACTGCTCCCTTGCCATGCAGAAGAGAGATAAAGAACAGGTTCAATGTTTCTAATTGCACTCTGTCCCTTCCCATGCTAAAATCTAGTGTGAGGTTATTAACAAGTGGTTCCTGTGGAGATTTTTGGGTTCAGCATGGCCGCAGCTGGCTGCATGAATACGTAATTTGATTAAACTTTTAAGTGTCCCTTTTCCAGCCTGTCTTCACCTGTGTGCAAGCTGCAACAGCTCAGACCCCCTGGTAGCTTGCAGGCAACTACCATGACTAACAGCAAACCCCTGATGTTGCCGTTCTCTGCAGCCCTTCACACCAGAAGAGTTTGTAGTCTGCTTGTTTCTTGATTAGGCTCTGAAAAAACTGGAAAATATTTTGGTAGCACTGCCATAGCTGCTCTGGACAGCAGGAGCCTGCCTGCAGCTGGGTGGCTACGGGGGAAGCCCTCAGGGCGCCCTGGTGTTGAGCACAAAGCGGTTTGGCTGAGGCAAGCAGCTGGTACTGGGCTTCTCACTTCTGGGTGAAACCTTTGGGTGCTGACAGCAGCAGATGTTGTGGCTTTTACTTCAGTAAGAACCAGTTGGTATCCAGAGGCTTTGGTGAAAAAGTACTTCGGCTCACAGAAAGTTTTTCTTGCTTCTGGGAGGTTTCTTACCCCAACAGGTTGTGAACTAAATGGCCTGGATTGTAAATTTATTTTTCAGCCTTAAGTAAGAATATTCTGACTTGAATTGGATAAGAGGGAAGTGTACATCAGGTCATAATGAAACAGAGCATCTTTCCTCTGAATTTTGCATTGATTAAGCCACTCTAAATGGTACAGTTATACAATGGATTGCTCCTTGCTCTTCCTATCACCATTGTCACACTTTCTTGCCTAACTTGTTCATGGTGAGTGCATCAGATCCAATTTTCTTACACACTCAAACATATGGATTCAAGATGTGGGCTGGTCTTACAGAAGGATATTGTGGTTTTACTTTCTCTAAAATGGAATAAGCAATCATCACAATCCAAGCTATTGTGCTGAATTAAGAAAGGAATACGGTAATAAAATGGGAGAGTGTGTATGGGGGGGCAAAACTAGGCACTGCATAAATGTGCAGAGCTAGAATATGCTTATTAAATAGGCATCAGAGAATTAGAGGAAGGCATTTCAGTTTACATTCAAGAGTATTATGGGATTGTTTATAGGACCCAAAAGAACCTCCCAAGCATTAACACATGCAGTATGAAACGCAGAGGTGGTAGAATCTGTATAAAGGTGAACAGACATGTAAAACCAGAGTAACTTGTTAGCATTTACATTGTTGCTGCCTTCAGGCTATGGCAACTATTTCACCCACCTTTTAGAAATTCATTCAGCATTTTTTTTCCAGTGGGGTGGATTAAACGACATTTTTTTTTAAGGCCAGGGAACAACGTCGATGATAAATCAAGCTAATCTTGTGCTATTCTTTCAGAATAATGAAGAGCATATGTGAGAAACCTACAGAAAAAAGGTACTGTTACTAATAACGCATTATGAAAGGAGGAGGTAAAAGTTTGGTTTATGTTCTTTTCCCTAGTCTTTAAGTGTAAATATCAGATGACATGTTTACCTCTGGATCTGTATATTTGAGTCGTAGTGACAATTCATCTCTTATCACCCTTTCCTAGGTGACTCCTCACTCCAGACTTCTCAACAAAGAAGAGGAGGAAATTATGACAGCAGAAAAATCTATGCAAATAAATCCTCAGTAATGAGAAGGAAGGTGAGTTTTGCACTGTTTGATTTTGACTTTTAACTTACTGAAAAATACTCAGGAGAAAATTTCTCTCTCTGTCCTTCTTCAGGGCACAAAAGGCTCAAAGTGGACATATGAGGTCTCCAATTGCTCCTCAAGCAAGGTTATAAGAAAATTGGCTTTCCTGGTAGCTTAAAGGTAAAAAAAAAAAAAAATAGAAGAAAATCCCATCCTCTTATACATTTTATCATGCATTTAACTTTCCTCTTAAATTATTTAGAAACATGCCAATTAAGAGTTTATCTTTTAAAACATTCTTATCGAGATTTTTCAAACAAACAGAATTGATGGGCTTTTATCCATCTTTTTATTACTTTCTTCCTCAAATTAGGAAGTGCTATGCATTCTCACCAGCCATAACAAAAGGTCCATTTGCAGTGGGATTTGCTTTCAGTGGGGACACAGACTGTGGTATGTTTCTACTACCAAAAAGATGTCTGTTTTAAAGCAAGGGAACTAGGTTGCAATATTGTCCTGCTCTAAAATAAAGTGTCAAATGGAATTTTTGCTATTCTCTACCTCAAGGCTTGCACTGATCTTTGCAACAAGAGGTGACTTCATGAAAGCATTTTTGGAAAAACACAAGAAAGATTTGTTTACTTAGGGTTTTACCAGGATGGGGGGAAGGGAAGGGAAGAAAAAATCTCTTTCATTGTAGGAAAAAGAAAATAATTCTTGTTGGGAGTGGTGAGATCTAAGGTAGATTTGAAGTGGAGGGAAGAAAAAAGATCTGTCACTTGCCTCACCCTGTACACCACAGCCTCCTGAGTCTCATGATCACAGAATCACAGAATCATTTAGGTTGGAAAGGATCTCCAAGACCACTGAGTCCGACCTTTGAGTGATCTCCAGCTTGTCAACTGAACCATAGCTCTAACTGACACATCCAGTTGTTTCTGGAACACTTCAAGGGGTGGTGACTTGGCCACCACTTTGGGCAGTTTGTTTAAATGTTTAACAACCCTTTCAGTAAAGGAATTCTTCCTGATGTCTAACCTAATGATGTCCCCATTGAATGGTTTCTGTAATTTTTATATAAGGCTGGATTTTCAACAAATGTGTGTTGCTATCACTCCCCTATAATACATGGAACAATGATACTTTATAGTAGTTGAAATCTTGACCTTTTCAACTCTTACCTTTGTCTGTCTATGTGAGTGTTTTTCCCTTTTTAACTGTCTGTTGAAACATAATAATAACATTAATTTTTTAACAGCACTTAAATTACTGCTTACACTGACAGCTTCTAATAAACCTTGAACACAGATGTATTCATATATAGGATTTATTAAACTTTTAGGGTGTGTTAATTTTATCATTAAACCTTAATGGCTAGTAGAACTTAGTCTGTACCTGAAGGGACATGCCTTTGAAATTAAGATCACAAACCTTGCTGCTGTAGTTTTTTCTTGTACCACAGCAAGACTTCCCTTTCCAGTAGATTTAAACTATCTCCCCAGACCAAGACATGTAGGTGAAAGACACGTGTTTTGCTTGAACAACTCCATCTATATTTGGGTTTTGTTAGCTGTAGCAGTTGAAGTGAAACTAACAAAATGCTTTCATAGATCAGCTTCTTGCTTCAGACTTATAGCAAAGCCTTCATAAAATTTTTAAATAGAAAGAAGAGCAAGAAGATATTAGTGATACCTGAGTTTGGTTGCTGTCATGTAAGTCAAGTGAAAAGAAGTTACACCTACTCTGGGTGAAACAGTGATTCACATTTTTCACCTTTAAGTTGAAGAGCCTTTAAAAGGAAATTTGGTTCTGCCTCAAAGTGGATGTGTGTGGGAGACTGACATTAACGCCTTGCACTGGAGAAACGATTCTCTTAGTCCCTTTTCACAGCTAACTAAACACAAACAGCGTGGGGTTAGCAAAGAGCCACAGGCAGCAGGGCTGCTTATAGCCCACGCTGAAGGAGGAGCTCGACTCAACAAGGTGAATGAAGGGCAGACTACTCATGGATCAGTTTCCCAACCCACTGAACCCCTTACATTACCTTATACCTGCCATTGTGCTACATTTATTTCTAGAACATCAACCCAAAGACTGCATTCTCCACCAGCCTTATTAGCCTTTGGAGCAGACTCTGCTGACCTTGAGGTCCATACCTACATTGCCTCTACTGCCAGAGCAGTCGGTGTGAAAATACATTAAAAGAGCCAGAGAGCAGCACAATTTTAAACATGTCATTGTCCCTTTGTTAACTACATTACTGAGCCATATTACCCACAACATGAAAGATTTCTGTATTTAACAGGACAGGTGTGTAGTTTAAAAGATCACTTGACAGTTACCTTTGAAAAATGTTCTCAGGTCACCTAATTTGTTCTCCAAGTCGAAGGTAACAGCTAGCATAAATCTAATTTCCCTGCTCTGATGTTGCTTTAAGATAACCCTACCTGTTTTACTGCATTTTTTCCCAATTAGTCTATGAGGTTTAACTGCATTTATTGAAGTAAGGACCTCAGGAGACACTACTGACATTCAAGACTTCAAGCCAAATATTTTTATTAAGATCTTTCTCACCCCATGAATATCAAGTATTTATAGCTGTGCTGGACCAAGAAGAAGGCAGCACTCAGATACTTCAGCTGAATGGTTTCTGTAAGGTTGGCAGACCTTCTGACTGTTTTAACTGATGGCATAACTCTGCTCACTTAACATTATGTAGAAAAAAAATATTTCAAGTGGCCATTTAAACTCTATTTCTCTGTTTCCCAAGTCTGCCTGAAAACTTGGAAATTACAGTGATGTACCTGAAAGCAGTAGAGGTGTGTCCCTGGCTGCCATGGTGGGTATCCTGCAGATTCCCTCACAGAGCTGGAGACAGCCGCTGCTGCAGGGGGGACACTCTCTGCTGCTACTGCTGCAGTCAAATGGCCTTGGATGTCTGTGTCTGGCTGCACTGCTCAGGGTGGATACATCTCTACATCTCTACATCCACATATGTGTAGGAACATTTATAGATAAATCTTGAAATGGTATAAATTGGCACAATTGTATTTGATGGGAACATAGCCATTTACCTTAGGTGAGTACTTGGCTCTTTTTTGTTCACGTTATGCCAAGACTTTCTCACTCTCAGGGTGCTCTAATTAATATACTGCTAGCTATTTATTGAACCCCACCTGGCAGGGTTCAAGGGCTTCTTCAGAGATGCTGAAAGTCCTGAGTAGACACTGGAAACAATGTACCTCAGAGGCTCTCAGAATTGGCCAGAGCATGTTCTGCACTACAGAAGACCAGATCCTTTGCCTTCAGTGAAGCTGATGTCTTGCATTTTGTTGGGTAGTTTCACGTGTAATGACCCCGATGCATTAAAGTGTAAAATTACTAATGAGAAATATTATGAATAGCTGAGAGTACTAGAAAGCACATGTGGAACAAAAGGATAGATACCTGTGTTTTGGGGGCTATATAAAATCCCTTTGGGTGAAGTCTAGGACTTCTATTCTCATTTCTTAAAGACCTAGCATGCTCAGGCCTGGATCTGCAGCTGTGGTATTTACCAGTTTTCACTGCTCAAATACTATAATACAACATATGTGCACATCTGATACTTCTTGCCACATTTTAAAGCAATATCTAATTAGGACGTAAAACTAAATTTTAATAAATGACTGGAACTACATGTGTTATTGAACACTGCCAGAGCAGAACAGTTGAGGAAGAAGGTACAGACAACCCTCCAAACTCATTAATTCTAAGGTTGGTCACTACAGACAGGACACATTCTTCAGCAAGAAGAAATGAATATGGCAAACACTTGACCCCTGTTGAGCCAGGATACTCCTCTTGGACTTTTATAGTAGGAAGTGAAGAAGGAAGCTGGATAAGGCAATATCAATCCCCATTTCTTCCCACCTACACAGCAGTTATAGGAACATTCATTTCCCAGAAGGCTGGGTTTTATCTGAAATTGCAATATTAACTTAGAGCCACATCATGATTTATTTTAAAAGCTTGCACTACAGGGAATTAGTATGGAAAGGCTTGAAGCCTGGGTCACTCATAGATACAAAATGCAGTTGCTGTAATTAGGAACATACAGAAAAAGGCTGGCCTATTTTCATCCGCTCGCTACAGAGTGGTTCCATCAGATGAAAGATCATTGTAGACACTGACATTGTATCTGTGCTAATCATGCAGGCAGATGACAGAGAAATTGGCCAGGGTAGTGAGTAAGGTAGAAAAGTTGCCTGTGCTGTGCAAGCTGAATGGCTTAATTAGGTTGTCGTGACAAGCACAATGCATTTTTATAAAACTAAATAGAAAATAATATACATGGAACAAACTTGCAAGTTCTTTTTGAGGATGGGAGACTGTCTTGGCAAGCACACAGAGGCACATTTAGTATTCTGTGGTAATTGCCTCAAGGTGAATGCTCAGAGGAGCTCCAAAGACAAGAAAGCAAATCTCCCACGGGCATTTGCAAATATCTTGGAGATAAGAACCATGGCAGAGAAGTGGCTGCACCTATAAGTGTAATGCTGAGTGTAAAACATTATGTTCAAGGGAAAAAGTAGCATTTCAGAAGGAAATTGGAATTTTGAGAAAAAGATAAAAATACAATAAAATGGAGTAAAAACTACAAGGCAAGTTCTACATGTAAGGAATTAGTTACAAATTTAGAAGAGAAGATTACCATGGGTAGACATTTAAACACTGAACAGCTATTTAAGGCTGTGAGCTTTTTGACCTTTCCATAAAGGCATAATAAAATCTAATCACTGGGAAGTGGAGTTTGAGAAATGGAACATCAGAATAAAATGTAATTAAGATGATTAACTCCAGGTATCATCTTTCTACTGGATGCCCTATTCGGCCATCGTGGTTTTGCACCTCAAGAAACTATGATAATTTTATGTCCAGCCACAATTTCCGATTTGATTTTAATTTATGGAAGAAAATCTGCATGTGCTGATTAAAAAAGACAAAGAAGCAAATAAAACTATGCTAAGAACTTAGCTAAGAACAAGCTAAGAACAACCTCTACATTATTTAAACGGCCTTGGTCCTTATCCACTTGTTGATTTTATGCTAATGATCATGCCAAGCAGCGAATGCAAAGGATCACACAATTGCAAGAATCAAAGCATTATTCTTTATGCCATTTAAAGGCCTAAAACTAAACATAAATGAAGCCTACAATAACATCTTATTACAAATCCATTCCTCACCCAAACTAAAACAGTCATTTACAGGAATATCTAACCCCAAGAGCTGTTTGGAAATCTTCTGGCTTTGTTTTGTTAGAGCATATTTCACACCTCAGCTCAGTCCATCAACTTTTTGCTTCAGAATGCCAGGCTTATATGTCCTCTATTTTTTTATCATCCTATAAGATGTGTTTGTCTTTTACATTTTATGGAAATACAGAAAGTTTCATAAACACTATGTTCACTACTGAAGATGAAATTTTCCACATTGTTAGGAGCTTTTGGTTCCTCCTGTTAAAATAAAACTTGGAGTTAGACCTTTAACTTAGGTTAAAAATCTTAAAAAAAAACCTCCTTAAAAATATATTAAGGATAGATTGATCTTTGTAATACAACTTTTGTAGAAGTGTGCAAGAATTTTTTATAAAGTGCGACCCAGGGAAGGCCACCTTCCCTTTTAGCAGAACAATCATTACAAAATGTTGAGCCAATAAGGGACATATCTGTTATTATGTTGTTAAAATGTATGTTACACTATCCAACTTTTTCCTTAGCACCTGCATTCATCTAAATAATAGGTATGAAGCCGATGTGATATTTCATTCGTGTCTAGGAGACATCATTGAATAGAATCATAAAGTCATAGTATTGTTAAGGCTGGAAAAGACCGCCAAGGTCATGGAATCCAACCTTTGACCAATCACCAGGCCACTGCTCTCAGTGCTAGATTCAGTTCTTTCTTAAACACCTCCAGTGGTGGTGGTTCCACAACCCCCCTGGGCAGCCAGTTCCAATGTTTAACCACCATTTCAGTGAAGAAATTCCTCCTGATGTCCAGCCTGAATCTCCCCTGGAGCAGTAGGTGGCCATTTCCTCTCATCCTGTCTCTGGTTGCCTGGGAGAAGAGGCTGACCCCCATCTAGCTCTAACCGCCTTTTGGGTGCTTGTAGAGTGATAAGGTCATCCTTGAGCATCCTTTTCTGCAGGTTAAACAACCCCAGCTCCCTCAGCTGCTCCTCACAGGACTTGTGTTTCAGACCCTTCACCAGCTCCATTGTCCTTGTCTGGACACTCTCCAGCACCTCAGTGTCTTTCTTGTCCTGAGGAGCCCAGGAATTGACACAAGACTTGAGGTGTGGCCTTACCAATGCTGAGTACAGGGGACAATCACTGTCCTGGTCCTGGTGGCCGCACAATTTTTGATACAAGCAAGAAACTATTGAAGGAAGTAGATTTAGCAGTAATGACGTAGAGAATATCACTTTGCTGGTGATGCAGCACGTAGATTACATTCCCATTTGTTGCCCAGCTCTCCTGTGTCCTTATTAGAACTCCTCCTGATGGGAGGTGAAAAATACACATAGACCTAAAATTCTTGGTTTTGAACCATTGAGCTCCTTTAGTGAGAGCTAGACAAGTTGCTTGATCCTTCAGCAAAATACTAGTTGAAATTATTTGGATATTAACCTAACTTATAAGATGAAAATTACTTGAGTCAACACCATGAAAACTGATCTATTATTGTGCATTGGGCCAGAAAAGGTAACATGAATTTCTTTTAAAGAAGTGCTCCTGTGTGATTGCTGGTTGTTCCATTACTGTGGTTTGAGTCTGTATTTTTGTGAATGATAAAATACGAAATTTAACCTTACAAAATGATAAAAACCTGTCCTTGAAAGTTATAAATGATTCCAAGAAACCAAATACTTTGTGTTTGTGACTGTATGCACATGCACATGTGTATGCTCATGTGATTGCAGGGGTTCTATGGGATATATCTGATAGAGGGATATTTATCTAACAAACCACAATCAGGCAGATCTCTACTTTAAATAGGACTGTGACCGTTAGATAAGATATGACATAAAATGCTATCTTGCTATCTGGTACTATCAGGACATAAACATGAAATTCTTATGGTGAATTGCCCCAGCAAACACATTTTTAGCAGTGTCAAAGAGCAAAAGCCAGAGGAATTTAGAATAAAAATTGGAGGCACAGTTTGTGTAATGTGGTGAATTAACCACTGAAACTACTTAATAAAGTGCAATTGGGTCTTCAGAATTTGGAGTGCTCTCTAAAATATGTCTTGCCCCAGACTATGAGCTTACAGTAAGAATCTATGCTGAGAGTCTGATCTTTCTATGGGATGACCTCTTGGCCTTAAAAAAGTACAAAAATATTTATTTTAAATAAAACTGACACATGTATGGATTCTGAGCACCGCAGTCAATCTATTCCCCCAGTCCAGTCTGGTGGAACCATCTCCTGTCCTGGTTTGTGGTGCCTTGGTGAACTCACACAGAGGAGCTGATCTCAGCCCACGACAAGGAGAAGCACCCCGGCCAAAACTTCAGATGTTCTTGTCTTTTCTAAGAGGAAATGCTGTTTTGTCTTCATCAAACACAGTCATGGGTGAGGAAGCAACTTGCTGGCTTTGAGTGGCAGGGAGGACTCAACATTCAGAGGCTCCTTGTGACCAACATCTTTATGCATCTGTATTACTTAAAATATATACATCCTCAGTCACCGAACCCAAGTATAGTCACTGAAGTGCTTTTTTTGTTACTCATTACCTCCACGAGTAGAAGTTAGTCTTACATAATTAGGCCTTTATATGACATTCCTAAGTAAGATAATCCAGGCTTTGGTGACAAAAGGTTGTCAGTTTCCTCCAAACTTATGTGGAACTTCCTTTTGCAGTGTTTGAAAATTTTGTGCATACTTGGAATGAATGGTGCATACAGGTTTTTATAAACTCTGGAAATAAGGATTTAAAGGAAAAAAAAAATAAAAAAGTCTAATTCTGGACATTAAGCACATTTTAAAAATTACTTTTGAATGCCATATTTGACACTCTTTTGAAGTTTTTAATATTAAAGTTCTTTTTAATGCTTTGTTGAAAACAAGTTTTCTGGCCTATAAATACAGATTAACAAATATATAAATATATATATAAAATTAAAGTTTACGGTTTAAATAGCTGACCCAGCATAGTATTTTCACAATCTGTATTTCCATTTTTGCTTTGTGTATCCTTCTACCCTTAGAGAAGAAGAAGAGCCACATAATGTGATCATTCTTTAATGGGAAGATCTACTCAGAAACTAAATCAAATTCAGATTTTTGTATCATTGTTTGAAAACCCAGTGTAGAACAGATTCAGTAGGAAATCAAAGGCAAACCAGACATATTCTTGTGTGAGGAAACACAGAATATATTATGTTGTCTTCATAATTCTTATAATGATAAAGATGATGAATCACATGTATGAAATACAAATAGGACTTCCCTGTAATTGTCAAAAAATACTTTCTTTTATGTATGGTTATATTTAAAACTCTTGTTCTTTTAATATCCACAAGAGAACTAAGGGTGCCTGGGAAAATAAATCATGCAAGAATTTCAGTACTGGCTGCTGCAGAGCCCAGAGGAGGCTTGGACAATGCTTTGGAAAAGTGATGTTGTGGAAAATATTACAGTGTTGTGGAAGAAGTAACAGTTTATTAAAAATAAGGGCTGCAAAAATGAAATGATGTGGGGTCTGGCAAGTGTTTTATTTTTAAAGTATGCATCCTGCTCATCTAAAAATATGCTAGAAGAACCCTGAGCTGGTTGAGGACAAGCAGCTGTACATGCCTGCTGAGCACAACAGTCTCAGGCTGTTGATGCAAATCTGCCCTTAGCGCTTCTCTGATGCAGATCACAGCCATTTTTTTTTCTACAAGTAGAGTAATAGTCATTAAGATATCATTTTTAGAGAAATATCTCTTTATGAATCATTTTTGAAAGCAATTACCAGTATTTGCAAATTTGTGAAGAATCCAAAACTATGTTCTTAAGTTACCTGCAGTCACAACAGCACTGCTTTGTGTTATTACCACATTTCAGGTTAGTAATCTGTGCCCTGAAGTGTGCCTGTGGGCTGCTGTTGTCCCCTGACCCCAGGAATTTACCACTTCCTGATGCCCCTCTGGAGCAGAACCTGGAACTGACGCCACCAGGCGCGCTCATTCCAGAAGTTGCACGTCCGCAGCGTAAGCCCACACGAAGAGTTTATGANAGTCTAATTCTGGACATTAAGCACATTTTAAAAATTACTTTTGAATGCCATATTTGACACTCTTTTGAAGTTTTTAATATTAAAGTTCTTTTTAATGCTTTGTTGAAAACAAGTTTTCTGGCCTATAAATACAGATTAACAAATATATAAATATATATATAAATATATAAAATTAAAGTTTACGGTTTAAATAGCTGACCCAGCATAGTATTTTCACAATCTGTATTTCCATTTTTGCTTTGTGTATCCTTCTACCCTTAGAGAAGAAGAAGAGCCACATAATGTGATCATTCTTTAATGGGAAGATCTACTCAGAAACTAAATCAAATTCAGATTTTTGTATCATTGTTTGAAAACCCAGTGTAGAACAGATTCAGTAGGAAATCAAAGGCAAACCAGACATATTCTTGTGTGAGGAAACACAGAATATATTATGTTGTCTTCATAATTCTTATAATGATAAAGATGATGAATCACATGTATGAAATACAAATAGGACTTCCCTGTAATTGTCAAAAAATACTTTCTTTTATGTATGGTTATATTTAAAACTCTTGTTCTTTTAATATCCACAAGAGAACTAAGGGTGCCTGGGAAAATAAATCATGCAAGAATTTCAGTACTGGCTGCTGCAGAGCCCAGAGGAGGCTTGGACAATGCTTTGGAAAAGTGATGTTGTGGAAAATATTACAGTGTTGTGGAAGAAGTAACAGTTTATTAAAAATAAGGGCTGCAAAAATGAAATGATGTGGGGTCTGGCAAGTGTTTTATTTTTAAAGTATGCATCCTGCTCATCTAAAAATATGCTAGAAGAACCCTGAGCTGGTTGAGGACAAGCAGCTGTACATGCCTGCTGAGCACAACAGTCTCAGGCTGTTGATGCAAATCTGCCCTTAGCGCTTCTCTGATGCAGATCACAGCCATTTTTTTTTCTACAAGTAGAGTAATAGTCATTAAGATATCATTTTTAGAGAAATATCTCTTTATGAATCATTTTTGAAAGCAATTACCAGTATTTGCAAATTTGTGAAGAATCCAAAACTATGTTCTTAAGTTACCTGCAGTCACAACAGCACTGCTTTGTGTTATTACCACATTTCAGGTTAGTAATCTGTGCCCTGAAGTGTGCCTGTGGGCTGCTGTTGTCCCCTGACCCCAGGAATTTACCACTTCCTGATGCCCCTCTGGAGCAGAACCTGGAACTGACGCCACCAGGCGCGCTCATTCCAGAAGTTGCACGTCCGCAGCGTAAGCCCACACGAAGAGTTTATGACCCAAACCTGTGGCTGTGGCTGTAGATAGTTTGTACAGTTCAGAGCTGGCTGCTGGCAGCATCATGGCAAAGGAGCAGGAAACATTCTCAGTTCCTGTAGCTTGTAACAACTGGACTAGTCACCCAAGTCCTTTGCAAAAATCTGTTCTTATTAAATTGCTGCAGCTGCTAGGAATGGCTACTGTTTTGTTAATGAAAACATTTTATGTAAAGTGGTTTTTTGTTTAAAATTGGAAGACTTTCCCCCTTAAATTCCATAAAGAGAAAGGATATGGGCCTTGTTTTGTTTTGAACTTGACTTCCAAAGGCTTTGTGTGCATGTTCATGAAGACCTTCACAAAGATTATAATATATTAAAGCCTGTTGGTATGCTGATGCCACTGAATTTTGAACACTTCATCAAACAAACAGCAATGTGGTGAAATTAAAGGAATGATGCATTTCCAGAGCCTGAATTGCAGAGCTAGAGCTCCCTGGGGTATCTCACCAGCTCAGAAAGCAACCTGTTCCTTATTTCTTCACCTCTCCAGCACAACTGGCCGTGTGGTGAGAATCTGATAAAAACTGAATAATGGCAGAAGGGGATTCTGAAGTGGAAGAACTGCTCTCCAGAGCCTAATGGGGAACCCTAAATAAGTGACATAAATGGCTGGTGTGTCTAAAGACAGCAGGTGCTGAGTGGGCTAGATATATATCATTCCCTAAATAAAATGGATGTCAAGAAGTAAATTTAGACCATAATCCTGCAGTGTATTCTTTCAGTTTTGGTACTAAAAAGCCAGCTATGTCTTTTCTGTCACCCAGAGTTTATAAAAACCTATTAGATTCCTAAGTAAAATAATAAAATAAATCCAGAACTTTAGACAAGCATTAGCTTTGTTATATCTGCTTTGCAAAATTCAATTGTTTTGAAACTGCTATTGTAAATGCAGCACCTCTGACTTCGCATAAGTCACTCAGATAGGTTAGGCAACATTCCAGTTCAATTGCAAATCTTAAATCTTCTTCCAGAAGTAAGGAATTTGTAAAGGAAACATGAGGGGGTTTTGGGATATCTGTTGTCATCTGCTGTTGATACCAGCCTAGGCCTGACCTTGCAAAACAATCTAAACTAGCAGAGCAATCCTCTGTGTAGTGCATGGGAAAGGGTTTTACTCAGTAAGAAGACAAAGAAATAATTCAGCAAGTCCCTACTAGACTTATTTTCACTCTGTCTCACTGCATAATTGATTAAGATAGTTGAACAAAATCATCTCCATCTGAAGTTTCAAGAGCAAAGAAAAAGATGGCAAAAGTGTCTTTAAACTTAGGAATAGTTTCTTTTTGATTAAGCAATGCTTAATCAGCATCAGAGGGATTCCAGAGGGTTCATTTGTCCTTGTGACAAACCGCAATGCTTTGGGGTCTTTGCAGGCAGTTCTGACAGCGGCCGCTTTGCTCCATCCAAATTCAGCCAGCATTGGGATCTACACCCCCAGGCACAGCTGGAAAAGCGCAGGGGTGGCCGTAGCCATGCTGTAATCAACCCCTGTGTGCAACACTGTGAGCACCACTTGATCCTAACACAATCACAGATGTTTGCACAGAAATGACATAGCCCCAAATGTTTTGGTGATGGTGCCATTGACAAAGGCCTCCTGCTTCTGATAGGCTGGGTGCACCCCGACACATGGGATTGCCTCTCCAGGCTGGCCTGTCCAGCATTGTGCAAGCTCATTTGTGTAAGAGTCTGGGGCCACCTTGTCACAGATCTAAGGCATGAGTGCATGAGATCATAGAAAACTTTCCTTTGCCCTTTAGTTCAGAGACATTTAAAACTAAACATAAAACATTCAAAATGTTGCAATCAACAATTATGCAATCATCAATCATTATAGCAATGGACTTCAAGACACAGTGAGAGGCATTTTTTCAGCACCAAATAATCACAATTTAGGCAAGGAAAAAGAGCAACTATGCCATGTTTCTGTAAATCTCCAGTCACAGTGGTTTGGGTTATGGCCAGTTGATTAATTTAAGCATGCTGTGAGAATCTGACCAGAGTTGTAGGCCCATCTTTAGGAAGATTTATTTTTCTTTCTTTAAGTTAAATTCTGGTTACAGTGCTTCTGAAAGACAAACTATTGTGGCAAGTTGTTAGTGTCCTTGGTTTGACAGTTTTTCATATAAATATAATGCTGCATGCATTATATCTAGCTATGCTTCAGCTTCATGATTCACTGCTTTCCTGCACTACTTTCTTGTAGCAAACCTACATGTTTTACAGACAGTAACTTGCTAGATTTCATAACTTTTTTTTTGTGTTAATTTCAAGATTTCCTTTCCATTTTCTGTATGTTGAAACTGTAAAGATATGTCATTTTATGCCAATTTTATAGCTAATAAAAACATGGAGTAATAAAGCTATTGTTATAAAACTAATGGAAAGAGATCCTTCTGTATATTGCAATGAAGTGGAAGAAATCAACATAAACTCTTAGGAAAAGAATTATTTCAATATATCAAACAAGTATTTTGCCGTACCTACACTTGTAATAGCACTTTGGAGTATAAGCCAAAAGACTCTATTATTTCATTTTAGATGTACTGCAATTTAGAGCTTGCTTCCCAGAGAAAAAGGCTTTAAAGGGATGCAGCTAGGGGATAAGTTACTGATGCCAGGGGCCAAGTTGCTTGCTGTAGCTCAGCAGTCTGTGAGCTTGCTGCAGATAAGCTCTGTTGGAAAAATTGAGTTTTAGGTTGCTAAAGAAGGGTGATTTTTCTCTTGAGGTGAGGAAAGATCTGATAGCAAATAGAAAATTTCCCAGCTCTTTAGGGGAGGTGAGAAACGCTGACATAGCAGGCATTGACCTATCCAGCACCCCTGTTGTTTTGGTGGAAACACAACCAGAAAACTACTTTAATAGTGTCTACATCCTCAGCCGTTGTTGCCACAGTCACCAAAAGGAGTGGCCAGCCAATACAGGGAGTCGCCAGGAGTGCATGGCTAAGCTATGAAACCAAAAAGAGATTAAAGGGTAACCCAGCACTGTTTGCTCATTTAGAATTTGTGCTGATGTCAAATAGTAGTTCTTGCCTATGTGAGGCCATAAGGATTTGGCATAGTAATTTGCAGAAAAAATGAAGTGGATCAGATCAGTATACACTACCAGGTACACAGCAGTAAATTCAGAGTAACTTTATTCACTGAGATCATAGGAGCTAGTCTGGATTTACACCGGCTTGAGTGAGAGCTTATAATGGTCTACTGAGAATTTAAACTTCGTGCCTGAATGTGCAAGAGGGAGAATTGGCTGAGTTATGCAGAACTAGGCACAGACAATTGTGTGCAAAGATAACACTGAGGAGGAGCTTTTCGCCACTGTTCTTATTGTGCTTCTTGCACTATTAAATTCTGCTCCAGTTTCAAATGTGTCTGTAAGAATGAAAGACTTGTGACTACAAATGGACTGTAAATTATTTATTGTTCCTGGGCTTATTTTCAGGATGATATCCAAGGGCTCATAGTTATTAATTCTGCATATTCCATAGATGGGTTAGATGATCCACTAGGCTCTTCAAATGTCAATTTGTTCTTTCCTAGTATCTATTACAGCAAAGATGTCCAGGGTAGTCCTTAATATGTTATAAGAACACTTTGTATTGGTGCGTTAAAAACTTCTTCAATATTAAGTGAACACACTTCCTCTGCTCCCCATGCTTGAGGATAAGTCTTTGAAAATCAAGGTCTACAAAGATGAGAAGTAGTGAATGACCTATTTGGAATCACCTGTATTCTTCAGCCAACTGAGGATGCCAGGAATTCAAAATCAAGTCCTTTATGGCTGGATACATATCATAAAAGATGTGAGCCAACAAAGGATCACCTAGCAAGGTAGTTCTGTGAAGTATGGTAGCTTTAACTCTACAACCTGTCTAATTTCCATACATATATTTTTTCCTCCTATTATCTCTAATATGTAGAGGCAGATGTAAGCTGTCAAATTAGGAATCTGAAGAGAGGAGACTGTTTTTTAGACAGTGATATTCGTGCTTAGAAATTATTATCTGGCATTGAGAACCTGATTTGTATAAGGTTTTTTGTTAGCTGATGACCATCAGAATATTACTGCAATCACACGCTGAAATTACCTGTGTATTTGGGTATGTGTTTTTTATAGGCAAGGCACCACATCAAAAAAAGCTAAGCACAGCAGCCATTTAGATTTCTTTCTGAGTTTCACTAAGCACGTATGTACCTTGGGCAATACCGTAAGTCTTTTCCCTGACCTGTTCTTATCATGAAGAGAAAGTATGTTTTCCCCAAGAAACTAAAGTCTGCATTAATTGACATTCCTGAAGAGGTAGAAAACGGTTGAGATTTCTTCCTACCACTTCTGCTTCAATTTTGAGCTTGCATGATATGGCTGAAGTTTGTTTTTATTTTTAATAAATATTTCCTTTGGGAAAAATTACTCTTGGCTCAAGTTCTAGTCCTTTGCATTCTGAATCAGCAATTAAGCAATTGAATTAAAGCCTGTAAATAGCAAATGTTTCCATTATAAAACCACTAGCAATTCTACCTCTTTAAATAGGAGTGCGATAAAAATACCTCAGAAATTCTTTGTAATCAGATCTCTGACAGCTATCTAATCTTCCTCTCTAACACAGGGGGAAGAATGAAGTTATGTAAAACCCATGTATTCCTTCCAAAACAGAAAGCTCTGTAGTTTCCCAAGTTACCTTTTCAAAGCTTTACTTAGTATTACTGCACTTAAGACAGTGCTGATATTCAGGTGCTGAAGCACATTTGACTTTGTTTTTGATCATTTGAAGACGGTTCATGTCAATTTCTCTTGTTTCATCCCATCTACTTTGTGGTCTCTGCTGTCTCTTTCATTATACTCCAGATGTAAATAGATTTTAACTGCACAGCCTCTCTTTGGATGCTGCTTTTTAAAAACAGCAGCGTTTTTGGCTTTAGCATCAACATGAGGATAATTACCATGTGGTCTCCATTTGCTTGTAGGGTGAAGATCCCCCACCCTAGATCAAAAACTATTTCAGTTGACTGAAACAGCATTTCTCTGTGACTGGAAATGATGCATATCTGGCAGCTTTTCAGTGTAAAATGAATCATCAAAACACACTGACTGTAAGCATCTTCCCCCTTCCTTCCCACATCTCTTAAGCCAATGATTCCTAAGATTGGAATAAACTTTCATCTTCAGCATGTATACAAAACACAGAGGTACAGAGACAAACACTTGATTGCAAAGCACTCATGTAATGAAAAAGCATATATTTTGAATTAAATTGGGCTGAAATTAAAATCGCAACAAACTGTTTGTCAGTTTCAAGCACTGGAAATGAAATTCACTCTTTTCCTAATTTTCCTTTCTTCATAATTTCTCCCTTTCACTGACCCTCTCTTCTCTCAGTGTAGGAGCTCTTCATTGCCCCTTGTTTTTTTGGCTTCTGATAAAAACAAGATTGAAGAAATCTACTAGCACTTACCCTTCAAATGTAAAGCAAAATCTAAACATGAAAAAGCCGTAAATGTTTCTTTAAAAATCTCAGTAATGAAATATAATCTGCTCTAGTTGACTCTGTAACTGCCAAGTGATATGCAGGGCAGTATATGGAATTAGAAGGGAAGGCAAAGCAAGGCAAGGCAAGGGATGGGAAGGGAAGAATGCAAAAAGTTTGAGGCTCAGAAAGAGAAATCAGAGACATATATGTGCCACTTTAAAAAGCTGAAATTTATAAGAAAGGAATTCTTGGGGTGGTTGCCTTAGGCTCTGGGCGAGTGCATGACTAGTACAGTGTTAGACTCATATCAGGGATCACTGTTATGGAAAGCCAGCAGAGATGTGCTGCTCCTACACATGACTCTCAACTCTTTAGGAAGAACTGGGTGGATGTCATTTGGTGCTAAAAACCCTCATCATTAGAATCATACTCAAAAAACATGCCATGGTTGTGGGTGATGTTTCTAGCTTCCAGTTGTGGATGAGGTCATGATGAAACTTGTGATGAACCATTTCTGGGACTCTTGAGATTCCTGAGCTCTGATTGTGACTGTGAAACCTGCAGCGGTTGCGGTTCCTGGTGAGCGAGGAGAACCAACAGTCCTGGCTGGTCCTTAGCTCTGCCAGCCACGTGGATACCTTTGGTCTATTTGACATTTCTATTGACCTCAGTTATTTTTAAAGAGGCCTGTGACACTCTCATTCTACTTTGCACCAGAAGTTCTATTGCCTTTCTCAATGAATATGCACAGCTGCAGCACTGTCTGAAGGAAAGCTCAGTTGTGAAGTCTTTGGCTTGCGATGCTTTTTTTAAAAACCTGCCTTTTTACAGTATTCAACACTACAATACAATTTATCAAACTTCATGATAATGATCGGGGAAAGCAGACAAAAGGTGCTGTAAAATTTCATCTCTCCTTTACAGCAGGTTGTCAGGTGTGGGGAAATTATTTGGTAAGCGATGAATAGACCTCGGCACACCACGTTATCCAGTATTCACAACAGTACACACCTGAAAATCTGTGGTCATGGACAAAGAGTACAAGAAATCTGTGGCTACTGCTTCCCCATCTCTGATTTACACCCTCCTTCACAGAGCAAGGTGCTGTTCCTCGGCACTGGCTCTGCAAGGAAGAGAAGCTGTGCGGCTGCCAACCTCAAGCTTGCACTTGGACTCTGCCTCTCAGCTGGATCTTCTAATGTTGTCCCTGGCCCGGTGCCACTGGAGCCAGGAGAGCAGTGCCAGCACATGGAGCATGGGATTTGGCCTTGCATTTTTAATGTGGATAATTGGTTTAGACTACGAGATAGGAGATGGTGACTATATGAATTGAAAATCTAAACATCCTAAAGGGTGCAGGAGTGCAAGAAGTGTATCTGAACAATTTTTTTTTTTTTTAACAAGAGGATTGTTTTATTTTTAATCTTGTCTTGTGTTACTTCTTTCCTAATCTGTAAACATCTTTCCAAATCTGTAAAATTCTTTCTCTTTATATAGTGAGTTTGAGCTTTACAGGCACTTTGATTTTTTAAAAATTCCATGCTTAGTTTTAAAATTATATGTATATTTTTAAAATGTATTATCTCCTTGCAAGGCAACATTTTGCCTCACAGTACACTGGCATTTCATGTTTTCTCTTGTTATGGCTCACACTCTGTGCCAGGGCTATAAAAGCTGCTACTGTTTATTCACATTTGAGGAAGGAACAAAGGGAGCTTTCTGCATTTGGTGCACCTGGAATGTGAAGTGAGAATGGTAACTTATGCAGCCTGCTTCTGCCAGGTGGCAGCCCCTTGCTACATCACAAAACCAAGAAAAAAAAATTGTGAAAATGTTAAAGGTTTGGGTACATTTTATCTTAAGGCACTAACTTTCTTTTATGTGTAATGAAGGTTTAATTTTTAGATTTAAGAGCCATTCTATTTTGAGTTGCCTAGCCACCCACCACCACAAAGCAAAAGAATCATCAGCTCCTGTAGGATTTTGCAGCAATGCTAAAGTATACTAATTGTAAAGTTTCTGTAGCATTTGTGTCATCATAACACGAAATGCAGACGGCAGTTTATGTAGGCAGAAAAGGAAAAGCTCTCTTAATGGATTTAGATGAAACAAAAAGATATTAAAAATGCATTTGTGTTTCTGCCAAAACTAAATACAACAGCTACTTGTTTCCTCTAACAGCACTTAGTGTTCACCTTTTTCAAGGACTTTATAATAATGTGTACCTATCAGATATACAGTACTCAGAGAAGATTAGGTAAAAGAAATAAGTAGTGACTGGTTGTCCTTGCTCACTCCCAAGGCAATGGCAGAATCCAAGGCTGCAATTTTTTCAAATGTGCTTTAAATTTATTCAAATTTTATCTTCTCTTACAGAAGACTTGCTCTTACTTGAACTGATGGTTTTGCACTGCAGTATTAGAAACAGCATCTAGCTCATGTTTGTGTCTAACTGTTACTGAAAAGAGCTTGCATGCCAAAAAAAGGCCAGAAAAACTTGCTATGTGGTTTTAGAAAGCAGAGTTTGGATCTGACAGATGCAAAGAGCAAAGAATAGTCCTGAAAGCTCTAGCAAAAGTCTTTTACTTCAGTTCTGAGGAGACTGATAACTACAGAAAAATTAGAAAACACAGTATTTGGATAAATACAACTTTGGAATTGGTTCTCCAACAGCTTTTTGAAACCCAAGTGAGAGAAATTTCTCCTGTATTCCCAGTATTAACATTTCACGTTATGTTTCAAAAGTTATACTTCTGACTTTTATGTCTTCATGATCTAACTGTTGGTTTTTAATGTTCTAAATCTCCTTTCAGGCAATAAAACCTTCCCAGTAATTCAAGTGGAAGTAAAATTTACCTAGAACTAAAAACACTTCATAAGTATCTTGAGCTTAATTTCCTCAAAATTATCAGATAAATATCATCTTTCTCTGTTTACTTTCTGCACATGAATATCCGGAGTTGCTTAGATCTTTTACCAAGGCTTGATCCTGATTGCCTTTGAAAGACAGATTAAGGCTTTCCTTATTGTCCTCTACTTGACAGAAACACAGATGTGTTATTTTAACAGCTTTTTTTTTTGCCCTTCTAGACACATAAAGCCCACCTGCTCTTCTGGGACTCTACTGTTTTTTGGAAGCTCTAATTTGCACCTGGGCTAAAATTGTCCGTGGGGGAAAATCAGGTGGCTGGGAGTAGATCAAGTAGTATGTGTTTTGGCTGTACCTATTAATGAGCAGCTTTGTGTCCAACAGACTAGTGAATATGGGATAACTAGCTCTGGGCAAATACAGTGGCCTCATTAGGATGGGAAATCTTTTGTTAGGGAGACCTGTCTGTCTTCTTATCCTTTTATTTAGCAGGGCTGATGTAAAGAGTGTGAAATTCCATATGCACCTGACTAATGTATTTTAAAACAGTCTGAGCAATATACCGTTTGTTCCATGGAGATTCACAGAATTCCCTTTACAAGGCAAGTTTATTTCTCCCTCCCTCTTTCCATCTACTTAGGTGTATTTGAAAGTGTCAGCCTTTATGTTTAGCAGTTAAGTTTTGTGTCTTCAGTATGGTTTGGTCAAATCTGATCAGTTGTGATGTGATGTTCATATTCTTTCTGGATTCATGTATTTTTATTTCTCCTATTTTCTTTGTCCCACTGCATGCATTACAGTACACGTAAAAACCTCACCAGCGCACTCATTTTTTAAACCTTCTCCCCTATACTTCCATTTAGACCATGCATTGCCTATTTCACCACTTAAAATTATTTCCCACTTATCTCCTAATTTTAGCTACTTCATTCCTGTCTTTTGTTCAGTTCTCTACGACATACCTTGTACTCCACAGACACCATGCTCTCCTTTACCTTAAAAGTAAGTGAAGCTTCATGAATCGGCTTAGTCAAACCATCTAGCTAAAGCCAGGGAGTGCTTTAATTCAGTGTAGTAATTAATGTGAGAAACAACAGAGCCATACTGTGAAAAAGGTCCTCATGCCCCATGGTCCATCCCAGCACCATTCTGTCTTTGCTACTTTGTCAGTTCAGATTTCACCACAATTTATTGAACGTGTTTTCTTGTAATTCCAGTTGTCTGTCTATTCATTTATCTCAATTTCTATCCTGTAGACACTTTTGTTCCCCTTACTCCTACCCCACTTCCTCTTTCACAGGTGTTTGTCTCTTCAGTGTTTTATTTCATGCACTATCCTGAAGAGATTTTGCTTCAAGCAAAAATCTTGAGCCATGCTTGAGTCTTGCTGTTATTATTTTTACTTCACCATTCCTTCAGTGCAAATCCTATTGGTAATGCAATGTCTTTATGTATACGCTTTGCAGAAAGTGTTTACAGAGTCCTGGCATAGCTTCAGGCACTGTGTAATCTACAGATCAGCATAAATGAATGCAAACTGAAAAGTAATGCAATGTTGCCTTTTATTCCCACCTAGTGCTTAGATCATCATCTTTTCTTTTGTCACCAGTAGCCCATTAATTTTTGCTAATCTTTCCTTTCTGCTTTGCATAGCAGAGGCTCTTGTGCTGTGAGGCTACTTTTCTGAGTGATACTGGTCACCAAACACCTCTGTGCTCTGTTCTGGCAATCCAAGATGCTGCTGTCTGAGCCCTACACACATTGAGAGTAAGTACATAAGCATGCTATATGTACATGCAGGCGAGGACAGATGTGTGTGCCCACACACCCACACACAAAAGAAGGATGGAAGGTGAAAACCAGCAGGGTTGGTGCCTGTCAGGCACTTGACACAGAGACACAGCCCCCTACTCTGTTTCAGTCCACGGCATCTCCCCAGCATAACAAAGCGCCTGCTGGGTAAAAGGTGGGAGCCATAACATAAAAAGAGTGGGTTAGACAACCTTCACCAGTTACTTCTCAACACTTTCTTACCCAGATATTGTCCAAATATCAGGCAACAAAAGCAGATTACAAAACAATAAACATAATTTACCCCTGTTAATCCAGTCCTTCCCCTACTTAAAGTACATGCAGCTTAAGCGTGGAAACCTATTTCTTCGACTGCCAAACATATTAAATCACCTATCTTCATGCAAGTGACCACATTAACAGTCATCATGTAATTTAATCATGAAAAGATAATTATTCATTCTGGTCTTGAAAAAAACTTTAGGTACATATTTACAGAGAAAATGGATTTAATTTCTAGATTTTTGATTAAAAGCCAACAGAAGATTGTCTTTAATTTTAGGTCTAGCTGGACTAGTAGAAACTAGCACTGGACAGGACTACAGCTTTATTAAATTTAGTTGGAAAATACTGATATTTATATTAACAGTTTTCCTAGAAAATCATGCATTTTAATTTAAAAATACTTTACTCTTTGAGCTAGAAATGTATTATGTACGACTATGGAAAATCTCATTCCACCAACATGACAGTTGGCAAGCTAAAATAGACTGGCACAAAATTAGAGTAAGAGACAGAAAGTAATAATTGCTTGACCTGCAGGTTGAAGAATAAAGAATAAGAGATCAGCTCCAGTTATATGCTGCAAAGCTTCAAGAGCTTCTGATTGAATCTTAAGATTCATAGGTTATTTTAAAAAAATCAAATTTAGTTTATAAGACTTATTAGCTTGGAAACAGCACACTAATAAATAAAGACATGCAGTAGACCAGAGGTGAACCCTCACTGAATATATTTCCCTTAATATATATCAGTAAAAGGTGGTATTAAGGAGAGCTTTTGTCTTCTCTGTGATTATTAAGATCTAGGGAAAACTTGCAAGGAAAGCAGGCGATGCTGTAAGCTTCAAGAGTTTAAATAACAAATACATATCTATCTGGCCATACACTGGTTTTCCTCAACTCATCTACTAAAAGGTCGTCTCTGAGTCCTGCTGATAGATGGAGGCTTCCTACATAGACCTCATCAGCCCCTTTAAACTTAATTTAAAAGTTCAGTTGATTTGCATACTACTCCTTTACCTGAAAAATGTTTTACTCCTGAAGGTGGACGCACTCAGACAAAAGTGGGCATGCTTTCATTTTTCCTACTGAACATGCATTGATCCCATTTACAAATATCCACAATAGATGTGAATTTTTAGTTAAGAGTTATCCCATGAATTACATGGAGAACTTGTAATGTTTATCTCCTCCACCTTGGCAACCTGAGAAAGATCATGACTAAAATACACGTTTGTGCAATAAATTCTCCTTGAAAAGCAGAAAGCTCAAACAGTTGAGGAGGAACAGTGAACAAAGCAAAACCAATATGAAACATTTTTGAAACAAAAATATTTTCCCCCTCTCCAGTCCTCCTTCCCAATGCCCTCTTGATGGGTGTTTCCCTTGCAGATGCCAGGGTATAAAGCTCTCCCTTGTGTTCAGCTTCCTGGGCACTTTCCATGGGCCAGCACTGCAGGCTCTGGGACTTCCGGGTGGCCCAGACACCCCACTGCCATCACAGCTGTGTCAGCTGGTGGCCCTGGCAGGCAGGAGGCTGAGTGGTCAAGAGGTGACTTGTGAGCACCCTGAGGCACCCTGCCCCTACATGGGGCACCACAGGCCATGTCCCACCCCAGCCTGATCTTTAGTTCTGTCATGACCTTACGTGCTGCTGGGGTAATTTCCACACTGAGCACTTTCAAGAGGAAAGGCACTAATTTTAAGGGCTGATGTCCTTAACTCCAAAATCTGGACACTCTAAACAGTGCCTGCATGTCAACCCACACAAGAATTGAACTGAAGATGGATAGCAGCTTAAGTGGAAAAATGGCCTACTAAATTATACTCCTGGCATCTCTCTAGCAACACATTTCAAAACACTGTTGAGATACTACCATGGACTGCTCAATTTCAACCCTACTAACTAGGGCATGGAACCATGTGACTACTCTTAAATTAGGGAAGACCAATCTGTATCCAGACTCTAAACAGTTTCTTTAGACCTTGCCAAGATTTCAGATATGTCATGCATTCTGCCTTCTGTAAAATATACCTTGCACAGTTCAAGCCCCTTAGGAGAGTCTGCAGGCTGCACTCCTGACTGTGGAGTGCAAGCCATGGATGCGCTGTTTTCCTATGAGGAGCTTTCTGTACAATCAGAGCAGTTCTGTAGTAGCTGTTCTAGTGATAGTGAACTCTCTAGACAATACTACAGTGACGGTCAGTTAGGAAACATAATCCATTTCTCCTAGCAAGCCTTTAGGTTAGGAAAAACAGGTTACTGAACTCATGCATCTGGAGCTCATTTACAGCTCAGCTGCAAGGTGTGTAAAGGAAGAGGGGTGTCTTTTATGGTGGGAGAAGGAAATGGAAATATAGGCTAAGCCTTCATCTGAAAGAGAGGAGAGCTTTGTAATGTTTTTGTTTAAATGCTGGAGAAAGGTAAAAGGGCAGGTTGCTATTTTTTTTTCCAGATTTTATTCCAGTAAATAGAAGATAGAAGCTGTATTGGAACAAGAAAACATTCAGGATCACATGAAATTGCACAAGTGTTACTTTTTATTTTTACATAGAGCTCAGCTAGTGAGTGGCATTATACATGGGATTTTTTGGATCAAAGATAGGTGCTTTGTCTGGAGTCATGCAAAATATTAAGATTTTGGCTCTGTTGGTGATGTACTCTTCAAGTGGAAAGACTGAGACTGTTTTCAAAGATATCACAGTCTGGTGAAGTAAAGAGGAATTTGCTTTCACTTGAATGAAATATTCAAATGAGGCTTGTGAAGGACAGCACTGGAACTTTACAAAGAGAATGAAAGATAAAACTTTTGTAGCTCCTCTATTTCTTCATAATATATAAAATAACCTATGGTTTCACACTTTCAGTGTAATCTCAGTTTCCATTCGCAGGTTTCTATACCTCTTTTCCATCTAATATATATGAATTTATCTCACTTCTCTGCTTTTACATGCACATAAAACCTGTTTGTTCTTGTTCCGTGTGCTGATGAGGGTTTTGGTGGCTGCATTCTCCTGTATCAAATAACACTACAGGAAAATGACACCTGAGATTTATCTGTGAACTACATATTCACAAATAACTTGAGATTGCAATGGTAGCCTAAGATAACCAAGTTAAGGTGAATGGTATTATGGTAATTGATGAGATTTTATTAAGAACCTGAATCATCCCTTAGAAAATTATTAGGGTTGTGCCTAAATGCTTGGTGGCCAGCACATTCCAAGGTTCTATGGCTCTAGAAATCTGAGATGCTTCCCTATCTCTTCTCCTTAGGACCTGCCACTCCTACTTTCTTTTCTGCCTCCTGCCTTAGCCTACCACATAGATCTACCCTTCATTTTTCACTTTCCCCCGCTATTTTGATCTGGTTTGTGTATCCAACAACCTATTAACTCTCCTCTTGTTACCTGCCTCTTTCTGTTCCTGATGCCACTTCAGAGATTTTTTTTTCCCATTGTCCAACATAATTATTTTTCTTTGTTCTTAACTCTCTGTGTTTCTCATCCTCTGCGTTTAATCAAGTTACCACCTCCCTCACTGAGTCACTTGCCGGAAGCAGAGAGGTCTGATAAGCACAACAGACAACTACTCTTACTCCTAGTTTCAACTTTAGGCATCATAGTAGTTGTATTAGACGCTGGTAGCTGAAAAATTTAGTTTCTTGGAAAGTACTTATGCAACAGTCCTTTGTAACACACATACTCTATGGTGAAGGTTTGGGAATTTTCATGAGCTAAGCTAGATCAGCATTTTTATTGGAATGATCAGAGATGTCACAGGCATCTATTTCCATGAAACATTTTTAAGCCATTTCACAGCATAGAAGTGCAACCGTTTTCAATGAAACAGAGGTCAAAACATATTCAGTATCTGAAAAATAAAGAGAATGCTGCACATTTCATTCTCGGGAATGGAGTATTGTGTTAGGTGAAGTTTTCCAAGCAAATTTAACAGAAATAAAGTTGAACTAGTGTTTTTGCAGGAATGCTAACAAATCAAAATAAAATCTTAACACATGAAATGGTACATTACTTCTGTGCATGTCCTGCAATAAAAGGGATGCTGGTGCTGCCCAGTGCACTGCTACGGAGGTAAGTTTTGACAGCTCAGACTAGGTTTTGGTGGCAGAAGCAGAACTGCCAGGACTTACACTCCTTGCTTCCTGATGTTGTGAGTCCTTAAAAATCAAAAAGCTTTTGTTCAACTATAATTTGTTTCTGTGGGAACATTATGCAGTATAGAAGCAGGACACTGTGGGTGAGGTTTATGTGACCAAGTGCATGTATTTATGACTGAGCTGCTGCATGGATTTCCTTTATGGTTAGTGACAAATATTATCATTTTAACAGTGTGAGTCATCTCATCCTACTGTAGATATCAACATCAGTTTAGACCTGCCTATATTTTGAAATTGACTTTAAAGGAAGGTCACAGTGATTAGCTCAAGTGTAGACGCCTAAAATGAAAAGAGCTAGACCTACATCTTCCATCCACAATGTAGTGGTGCAAACTAGAAGATGACTTACACTCCCTGCAAACATCCTGAAACTGTGCTGAGGGAACACCATGTTTCCCACAATAGAAATCAGCTACAATCTTTGAGTGTTCAGATATCATAGACACACTTCATAGGAGCCCCCAAAATGCTGAAGAACAAAGTCTTACATCCTGAAATCAAAGAGCACACCTACAATGCTGAGGTCCCCTCTTTTTTTGCAGGAAATCAACAATAGGTCTCAAAAGAAAGAACATGCAAAGAATCTTTTACATCACCACCACGGATGGACCAACTTCAGAGGTACCAACTTGTGAGACCAACTCACACAGTTCAGCTAGCAGAATTTTAGCGTTTGGTTCTGCACAGCTCTCAGCTGTGGGCTGTGATCTTTGGGGAAACACAGTGGGAGGAATTTGCCATGATACCTCTTGCTATGTGTACAGCTTTGCCTTGCTGCATTTTATGTATAAAAGTGCTGGGAAGAAACAATTCTCCTTAATCTGGCTTCTCTTTCCCCTCCTTACTGCAAGACCATTCTTACTGGCTGCAGTGAAAAGATTCTCAAGTGCGTTGTAGGCAGAAGCAGGAAATTTGCTCTTCTCATGGATCAAACAGTACCATCACTAATGACACAGCACAGAGAAAGGAAAAAGAATAAAAGAGAAAAAAGAAATGTTTAACACTCAGCACCGGAGTAGAGTGAAAACAGAACACACTTTGAAGAATTTCCTTTCTGCAGTATAGTCCTGCATAGGAGACTTTCCACCGTCAGACTCAACATATTTGGAAGTTTCTCTGTTTAATCTTCAGGTCAAGTTTTGACTTTGTGCTTTCTCTAACACAGTATAAAAGAATAAAGGCTCAGATAAGGCAAGAGGAAAAAAAAGTAGGAAAGTGTGAGACTTAGTAAATCAAACACTCCAAGAAGTAGAGCAACCAAGGTGCTTTAAGGACCAGGGCAAAATTTTGTCTTAGACAAGAAAAGCACCATCTGGAGACAGTTCTAATAAAACAAATGTCCTCGCTCAGCTGAGAGCTAAGAAATGATCTTGTTAACAATCTGAAGGCCAGGTTGGATGGGGCTTTGAGCAACTTGGTCTGGTGGAAGGTGTCCCTGCCCATGGCAGGGGCATTGGAACTGGGGGATCTTTAAGTCCCTTCCAACCCAATCCATTTTATGATTCTATGACTAAAATCAATCCGAGTTGCAATGTGAGAAAACATTACTTTCCATAAAAGATGAAGAATAGAGCTACAAGGCAAAATTGTACATTCAGTGTAAACTATTATTCTGGAAGTTTAATTTGTGCAGATAAATCACTGCAAATGCCTCTCTCTCTCTATTGTGACTCCGTGAAGGGGCTGTGAAAAACTGCAAAAATTCAAAATAATCTTCATTTTTTGGTATCAGAGACTCCTTTTATTAGTGTTTTGAGCTTCATGTAGTTCTGACAACTTGTGAACAAATTCTTAGGCAAACCTGGACTAACTAAATAGTGCTTCCCTACAAAAGCTATCTATACCTTGTGAGCAGAAAGAATAAGGATCCCAGAAGAGCACTATCTCCCTGCAGAGGCATTGCAGTGCTCACTCATAGGTGGATTGACAGGTGTTTTCTCTCTTGTTTAAAAACAGAGGATTCAGGGGAAGGTAGGAATAAGCAGACAAGATCAGACAGAAACTTCACTGTGACAGTGACAGCAGCCTACAGCAGGTGCCCAGGGAAGAATATATGAATGGCCAAAATATGGTACTATTTTGCTGTAGTGCAGACTGGTCCAGAGCTGCATCATCTGAACCAGCTCTGGATAGCAGAGCAGGGCAGCTCATGAAAATGTAAAGTACAGAAGACAAAATTTTATTCATTAAGCAACAGGCTGAATCATAATGTATGAGTAATGTCTCATATACTGAACTGGAAATCAAACATCCAATAATAACATTATCAAAAAGAGGAAACTTTCAGTTGTCTCAAGAGTGCATTAAATTTTATTCCAAGCCCTAAGCAAATAGCAACCATAATAAAAAGTAAGCCTACCTCATATATAGCATTTAACATATCTTGTTTCACTAGTACAAAGAATTCCAGCTTCAGCTAAAGGCCACTCTTTGTCAGTAATCATTTTTTTTACTAGTGCATTACTCACTAAATTTAGTTCATTCAATTGTAAACTATAGTAAAAAGCAGCACAGTCGATAAAATACGAAGGGATGGAATCTGTTAATCAGTAACTAGTGCTTTTCAAGGTATCACTTTGAAGCAAGTACTCCTGGGGTTTTTCACTGCATGTAGAATGTTAAACCAAAAATTAAAAGGAAAAGCAGGGGTCAGTACTGTTTGGTTTTACTTTTTGAATTCAAGTATCATTGTTTCTATTGTAGCCAAATTTTTTCAAAGTTTAATAAAATAGGTTTTACATTTTATTTAGATCAGTTCTATTCTATTTTTACTGTTACTATACATTTCTGACCTTGTCATAGAACTATAGAATGGTTTGGTTTGGAAGCGACCTCTCATACCTACTTCCAGCCTTCCTGACATGGGCAGAGACATCTTCCACTACACCACATTCTCAGCCCAGCCTTGAACACTTCTAGGGATGGGGAATCCACTGGCAAATTGTTCCAGTACTCACCACCCTCTGAGTAAAGAATTCCTTCCTGATATGTAATTGAACTCTCTCCCCTTTCAGTTTAAAACTGTTCCCCCTTGTCTTACCACGATCTGCCCATGCAAAAACATCAGAAAGATTTTTTAAAAATAAAATAAACAATTAAACAATTAAAAAATTCAGAGCTATTTCAAAGCTGATAAACTCTGAAGTCACTACCGACATAAATAGATTTACTATGAAATAATGTCATCATGGCATTGGGATTTGGCCCAATGTGTGGGTGTGCAGAGCTTTATTCTATAATGCAAGCATTCAAGGAATTGATACATTGCAAAAGCTCAGATTCCAATTTTCAGACTGAAAAGGCTGGAAAGAATTATAACCATATTAGGACACTAAACCCCTTATTAACACGTTCCAGGCAGTAGTAGGTTCTTTTCTCAGCCAAGTCACAGAACAGCCTTCACCTTTTTTATGGCTCAATTGCAACTCGGCTGGGGATTTGCACACAATGAGGCTGTTTTCACCAACAGGGTGATGGCTTTCCACATCTCTGTTGTGCCAGCCTCGAGGTGATGACTGGCAGTGAGGAAATTGTTATCTTAAGGTGGGTTGGTTTGATGGATTTCCTTTCAGCAAAACAAAACCATATGGCAACACAGCTTTTGCTTAGGAGGAGGCATGCCAGGTAAGGAGCGGAATGCCAGGAAATGGTGATGAAGAAACATCCCCAGACACCTGGCTTACCTGTTTGCACTGCTCCAACAGATTGCTGCAGCAACATTGCAGGGGCCTCTTTGCCCTTCAGGAGGCCTCAGAGGCAGAATTATTTATTGCTGTGATGATCCTTGGTGAAGAATGGCTGTGTAACAACTGCGTGTCTGTCCTGGGCCAAACAATGTCACACTGAACTGTTTGAGCTCTTGGTGACTCAGATAAGAGACAACTGCCCAGCTTAGAACCATTTTATGAAACTGTGTGTTTTGAAGGAGAGGGCAGTCTCCGTTTCCACGGGATCTCACATTTACTGTTATGACCAAAATATATCCCTTGAACTAATTTGCCAACACTACCACCAACACAGTGAGTGTGTGGCAGTGGCAACTGGAATAATTTCCATGAACCAAAGAAGAAATTTAATGCAGAAGTTATAAAATTTTACAACATAAAATATACTTTATACTGTACAAGTTAAATAAACAACCTCAATTTACAGACAATCCATGTTACATGTCAGTCCAAAGTTTTCATCCACCATTAAAGAGCTTAGTGACTTGTTTTAACCCTAAATGTTTTCATTTTTACCTGATGACTGCATGTAACCAAACTAAATAAGCGCTCAATTTTGATTTGTCCTTCTCAGGATAGCTGCTTATGTCCATTCGTCTTCAAATTTACACCCTTTTCTTTTGAACAGGAGTCAATGGAGGGTATATTCCTGAGCCTATTTTGGCTTCTGATAAAGGTTATAGCATGATCACTCCATGATTATGGAAGATATATGCCTTACACATCTGCTTGAAAGGCTGAATGAATGTGATCCACCAGGAAGCTGATCCTCAGCCATAATTCTACTGAAATAAACAGACTTCAGTTGGAATTTATGCTAGCAGAGGATTTTTACTTTTCATTGCATTCCCATTTCTGCCTAAAATGGTCACATGAAAACTTTTGTTAACTTATCTTTAACTTAGCAATTAATAAGACAGAGAAGAATGGTGTTTGTATGGCTGGAATGTGTAATTTAGGCTTTAAACAGATTATGAAGTCTAGAGATATACATATAATGCAGTCAGAGTTGTATCAAAAATGGGAGACTGTCAAAACAGATAAAAGAAGGAGTCATTTAGTCACATCACCTAAAGCAGCTGGATTACTACAAAGATGGTGAAAGAGGTGGTAAAAAATCTCTATATATTAGAAGATGAATTTGCAGTTCCTTACCTCACTGTAAGTACAGCCCCACAGCTACTGCTTCAGGGGATTGAAGAAAGAAATAGCTGTGGTACCTATGAAACATTGCCTGCTTTTTTTGGAGCAGCCAGCTGGAATTGACTAAAATGCAGAATGTCACATCAGATCTCACACAGATGAGAGGTTTGCTTGCTTTCCAGTAGAGATAACAATCATGATGAGCCAGCACAACTTGGTCTGCAGCAATATGAAAGACACAGAGTATGAGCATTTGCTAACTCTCAATAACAGGATGAGCCAACCTGCTAGGAACACCACACCTTTTTAGGGCCCTGAACTTACTCATTCCATATTTTTGCTTTATGAAACAGTGCTAAGAGCGTGACCTCTTCTTGGCTTTTGTGTACCCCGTTCCTAGCCTGGGTCTAACAACCATGGTTTCCAGAGAATGTTTTGCTGGCACCATGACAAGGTTTTTTTTTTTTTTCTCTACAGCTTTGGAGAGCCTGAAAATTCCCTTTTTACCCCCTGAAACTGCTCACTTGAGTGCAGCGAAATCCTCCACAGATGGGGGACAAGTTTGACAAACAGCAGTAGGAGAGGTAATATTTCATAAAGAAAATTATGAATAATTTCAAGAAAGAAATTAAGAAGCAGAAATCTCAGGTGTATATGGAACCACATCAATTGAATTGCAATTGAAAATGTGACTGCATTATGGCCAATAGTTTGATAATGAAAGAAAAGCTGTGAAGCTCATTTGTGACAATGGAAAAAAATAAAAAAGCATGTTGATAATGAGTCTTGAATATTCTTTCTTTTCTTTCCCCCCTTTTTGTCACCTTTGGTCTACTTGGCATTCACCCAAATTAGAAGACTGACAGTCATTTCTCTTTAATAATCACTTTTGGAGACTCAAGAAGCACTTGCCTTTTAGCTCTGTCAACAGGGAATCATTAACACTGAAAAATAAACCTATATATGCTTAATTGTTTTTACTGAAATAAACACTCTGGGTACCCCCTGCCGTTTAATGAACATGCACTGGTTAACTACAAGGGCTGCTACCACTGCCATCTTTGATTGCTTGCTGGTGGCAGATGAAAGATTAAAATACTTTTTTTTTTGACAGTAAATATGATTTCACTTCTTTTGCTTCCTTGTGAACTCACCCTTTACAGAGTAAATAGTAATAGCAAAGGCTGTCAAAATAAGGCTAGCAAGAAAGTGGAGTAGCAGCTTTTCACAGAGTTTGATTATTCTTTTGTGAAAGAGTCTGTAAACAAAACCTTTAGGCTTTTGTCTACTAAACAGTGTTTAGAAATTCTTCCAGCCTAGCATTTTTAATATGTGGGAACATGACTGCGTAGGATTCAAGAGCACTCAACATTTTTGAAAGGAAGACAATTTATTTTTGTAACTAAATGTGGCCTCAGAAGCCAAAATGCAGACAAAAGACCACTTTTTAAAAAGAATATAAACGCTCTGTATGCTCTGAACTCTCTGTGAGACATCTTTTCTTTGTCTTGACTAAACAAACCAAGATTTTAACACAGCAAAAATAATTTTTAAGTATCAATTAATATAAATTTTGAGTTTGCAAAGTAAAATCTAATTGAAAACGTATTCAGGTCTTACTTTTCACTTCCAGCCTTCCTGCTGGGATATTAGTCAACTAGTCTGAGGCCTGATATCCCTTCAACTAACAGTTAATTCTTTGAAATGGCCAGAACCTTTGGAACACGCTACATGCATTACAGGGCATAAAGACTCAAATCTCTCCCCTTCCTAGAAAAATATTCGATCTAGGGCTGGGACATGTGTTTCTTCACCAGATCAATTCACCAGTTTCTAAACATGGCCAGGAACTGGGTGCAAATTTATGCATGCCTCAAAGCAGAAACTGATGGGATATTTCCATCTGAATTTCCCTTCTTTATACCTGGGACATGACCTGAAAAGGAAGTTAAAGATTCCCTGAGTCCTTCTTTGACACTACAACCATACCCAAATCCATAACATTGAGGTCTTTGAGCCTCCAAGTAGGGCATCCACATCAACGCTGTCAAGATTACACAAACCAGGATATTAACAGAGCAAAAAGTAATTTTCAAGTATCAATTAATATTAATAACCAGTCTCTGGTTTGTACAAAGTCCTGAACTAAACCAGGGAAGTGTTCAGGATGGTGATGGTGGATCTAAACCCAGAAGAAGCCAAAGAAAGCTGATTATGTAAACAATAAAAGATTTGAGTTCCAGTGCCTGGAATCTTTCCCTGGCACGGCTGAAGTTGTTAGCATGGATGTGGCCATATGTGCCTAGGTGCTTTAGACAGCAGCTGAGCCTGGAGTTTGTCCCTGCTGGCTTTGCCTAAATATCAACCTTAGATGTCTTAAAGGGAAACCAGTGCTTAACAGCACATCTTGAATTTAACTCCAAAAGGCTGAGTGATGGATTTCCTACAAATTCTTTGGATAGATTTTGTGTGAGTTTGTAAAAGTTATTGCCAGCGTGATTTTGGTTTGCCTCCTACTATTTGAGATTTGCTGATCGTTCCACCTCTGCAGATTAATGACTAATTTTCAATCATCTTTTAAATACATAGTTTGCCTTATCTATTATACAAGTAAGTGCTAGTAATGCAATTACAGAAGGCAAAGCATAATGAAATCTTTAAAAAGTACTTACATTTGGATTCTTAAAACGATCAAGATTTTTATAATCTGGTTAGCTCCTCTTCATTTCAGGCTACTTGATGAAAATTAGGGATTACTGAATCCTCCTAGTTTAGTCATCAATCCTTATAAATATCACTAGTTTTACACCCACCTAGTAGGAACAGTTTTAAGTTTCTCTTACAAAAATTGCGAATATCAGCCAAACAATTTTTGCAGACTACAAATGCTGGTGACAATGAGCCTACTTCTTTCCTCAGCTGTTACTCCCAACCTCTTCAAGGCTTCCAGACTGCTTTTGACTTAATGTAAAAGTAATTCTAGAGACAAACATTGGTATGATCAAAGGAAATTACAACACAGGAAGGACTGGAGCAATATATGTGTGTTGCTTATGGCCATGGCAACACCTAACTTTTAGCTGTCTTGCCACCTCCTACAAATAACTTTAACTAGTGTGACCAGAATGATGACTGCGATTCCCACCCATGTACACATGAAAATACCCACACGATACTATCTGTTCTCCATCACTGGAAAAGGGTGACTTTTGGAATGAAACACAACTAACAATAGATATCTACATTAAGAAAACTCGTGGCAATTAAATATCACAGATATCTTCTGGCATGAATAAGTAGAAGGTAAAGTATACAGTCTTTGAAATATTCTTTACTTGTAACATTATTTTGAAAATTTTCTACCTATTTCCCTATTAAATTTGAAGGCATAAAATCTCTTGGATTTTACTGAAAAGACCAGGATTTTCCTTTAAGATTTTCTTCCATGTAAATGTTGATGTCTCATGATTCACTGTGATCTAAAGAAAAGCCCACACTTTTGATTTTTAGTGTGTGTGTTAGAACTAGAGTTGATTTGAAATAGGTTTTTGATGGAAGGTGGAATTTTACACTTTGATGATTTTTTTAAATTTTATTTTTCATTGGAAAATCAAATGGACCCAGATTTTTTTATCAGATCATTTTAGGGAACAATGTAAGAAAATGAAGACTACTTTATTATAAACACTGAAATAGGCCGTAAGGATATCATGCTTTAACAAAACTGTTAGAGAAGATCACTGTTAGATTTTTGTGAGGCTATTAGGAGCCCGCAGTTAGTATAATAATACCAAGATGCAGGCTGAAGACAAAACCTTCCCTTGGCTAAAGGGAACTAGACTGCAGTAGAGTCTACCAGAACCAGAAGAGCAGGTCTGCAGTTTGCAGTGCTCCTCAAGGCAATGCAACATTCTGCAGTCTCCCTTCTGGATGGGAAGATCCCCCGATTGAGAAACATTTTCAAGACTATCTTGTGGATGAGGCAATTATTCCACCATTAATAAGATGAAAGCTTTTGCAAAAGCTGCATCATGTTATTTGAGTATTCTCTATGTTCTCGTTCAATTCTGAACAAAAACCTTTTATTGGAACAAGCTGTGGAAAGTCACATGAACACTGAGTGTATTCCTTCCTTTCTGTCTCCTAGCATCATGTGCTTCTCAGTACATTTAATACGCAGTAGATCTCATGTGCATTTTGGTACAGAGTGTATTAATTTTGAAGATCCCTTTCTTAGGCTTATTCCTAGAGACCTAATCTGTCACCTTGAATGTCCTCTCTCTTATTTTATTACAAGAGAACATGCTATGAACCAGGCTCCTATTGCTAGCTGAGCTTCCTTTGCATCATGCAGATGTTTAAACCAGATGTTTTGGAAAGGATTCCTTACTCTCTTATCCTCTATCTGCTTTGTGTTATTTGGACAAGGCACAATTAAAAGTTACAAAGAGACATTCTATATTTCCAGTTTCCAGCAGCAATTATATAGAGAATCTTACTAACTGTAAGATCACACAACCTTTGTCTTAATTGGGTAAACAGGGTGTTTGGAGTACCACACAGCAGGACCTGGCTAACTAAATATTGTTCAGATTCCCCACTGGGGAGTTTATGCAACCACTGAACTATAAGCCATAGTGTTGCAGCTGAGAAACCATGTAATTAAGGTAGATATTCTGTTGAATGACTGCTCTTCCTTTCCTAAAGAAATGTTGCAATCGTCCTGTGGTGTTTTGTAGGGATGAAGTAAAGAAAATCAGACTGATCTGTGCTGTTTGCAGAAAAGCACAGCAAATACAGATCTTTTCAAAAATGCAAGTGAGCTTTTAACTTACTAGATCTTCAAGGGACAGTGTTTTCTATAAGCCTACTTGAAATTTTCATTTTGAGCTAAATTGCCATAGGTGAGTGAATTTAGTCCCTTTTATTTCTCTATTGCATGTGCTAGGAAATCTTAATCCCACACTCGGGGTGGAGATCTCCAGGAAGGTCCAGAACAGTATTATCACGCAGAGGCAGATGCATCTGTGCTAGATAATCACACAGTAGGACAGTGACAATGGCAGAGAGCAACTCCCTCTTGTATGAAAGAGAAGACAAGAGGTCCACCAAAGGTAAGACAAGGCAATGAGAACTTCTAGTCATGTGTGGTTTTTGTTTGCCCCATTTACATCTCTTCTCAGGTTTGCCTGGCCTTTGATAGGATACATTCACATACAGGAGAGGATTGTGAATACCAGACTGAAGACCTCAACAAGAAATCCCCCTGTGTCGAGACACTTAGGCTACAACTGAATTATGGAACTCATAAATACATCCTGACTGCTCAGGTATGTGAGCATCCTACAGTGGCATCCCATGTACACACTGGAAGGGACCAGCATGCTCACCACCCCATTTTGCTTCCTTGTTCTCTCCTACTGTGCATGCTCCAGCAGCTGTTGCAGATGACATGATATGAGACTGCAGGTACACAATAGAAAGTACCTGCGGTTCAGTTTAGGCATATATCTGCAGACTGACTTGGTTCTTGGGATCTCATGGACCTATTCTGGGATGCGGACTCTTGAGTTGACAAATATCTTGACAGTATATCTGAATCAAAAGCTATAATTTTGAACAAAGACATAGTCCCACGACTGTGAGGGAATATCCTACTCCTGTGCTGAATATTACACTTGGAAAGTATAAACAAATTTAGCTTATTAGCTAAATAATTCCCAAATAACCAGATAAAAGGTCTGAAAGAAAGAACTGGATTTATAGGTCTCTCCTTTGCCTTTGCATACAGTTGTCCCCAGTTGTCCTGCGATAGATTTAGCTTAGATTAGACAGATGAAAGAAAAGCAGGACAAGAGGCCTTATGTTTCACATTTAAACTGTCAAAGTTTGATATGACACTCACGTCTAAGTCATACATGCTAACTTCACAGCACAGGAATTCTTTGCAGCATTCGTTGGAATTGTGCTTATGTAATAAATAGGGTTAATTTCTGTTTGAGTACACCCGAATTGGTATTTTCCTCATTTCAGCAAGAGAGGATAGAGATAGGATGTATAACTAAGAACCTAGAATAGTTTCTCGGTTCCACCTTCCCAAAACATATTGCTGTGAGACCTGAATGCATATTATTCTCCCTTCCCCCAACCCAATAACCTACTTGAAAGAACCCTGAGTGCTTAGCTGGGGAAACAGGCATGGAGTACTCCAACAAATCCATGGGTCTGGAAACTTTGCAAGGCATGCCTTGGGCTCATGTCATATGGCGTGAATCTGCTCCAGAGTTTAGATGCAACCTAGAGATGCTTCATCCCAGTTCTCAAAAGGACTCAGTTATGATGATCCTTAGGTGGCTCAGAATGTAAATAAAAAGGAGTATTTCACAGTCTTTCTGAACGGCTTTGGGCCTGAGAATAAGAGTCACTCAGACAACATGGTGGGTAGGTGCCCAGTAGGACATACTGAAGTCCTTTCTGCCCCTCCCTAAATTTAAGCCTCTCTGTATAGGCCTGAGTTAAGTGCCAGGGTAGCATTAGCATTCACAGCCTGTGCTTTGGTGTTTAAATGTCCCTTTGGAAAGGAATCTCTATTCTGTACTTCTGTTTTAACCCATGCCCTGAAAGAAATGAAATGGAGATGCCAAATGAGGTCTGGAAGCTGAGGTTAAATCCTTTACAGGTCTCACAGGCAATGAGTGGCAGAGGAGGTTCCTGAATCTGCCTTCGGTGAATGCAGGGAAGCATCTTAACTAACATATAGACACTTTACCTTCATTCCTTGAGGATGATGGCCCAGCGGGATGGCTACAAGAACAGACAACAGCTATTCTGTAGTGCAGGACTGGCTACCATGTGTTGCCTTCTGTTCCTGGAGGCTCCTAAACAGAAAAGGGAGAAAAAGGCAGTAGAATAATTATCCTATAACAACTTCAAAACTGTCAATATTCTGGCACCAAGAGAAAATCTGAAAAAGAGAAGAAATCTTCTGCAGTGCTTGCTAACCAGAACAAACACCATCATACTACCAAATTCATGTAACAAAAATTGAGGGATTTTAATGAAACTGGATCTTCATCTGCACTTGAAGCAACCAGCAAATTTTAAGTAAACATTTACTTGTAAATCAGAAAATTAAATCTAACTTTTGTATTTTATGAATTCTTAATAACCATGAAAAATTCAATTTTTTAGAGACCTTCCCAGCTGAGAGAGGGCTTTTCCCTCAAATACAAAGCTGCTTAAGAAATATTAGGTACAGACAATGGATGGCTGATCTATAGCCCAGAAGACTGATAGTACAGATTGGATACTATTTTTTTTTGTAAAATCTTATTCACATGCAGTAATATAACTTTATTGTTTAAACTCCAGGGCTATGAATGCTGTAAACCTTTTTGTTTCCTGAAAACAGTCCTGAAAACATAGTAATTTTTATTAAGGATATTGTTGATAATGTTTTTGTTCTCTTTAATAATTCCTCACTTCTTCCTATTTAAAGCAAACCTCAGACTAGTCTAAATAGGAGACTACAAGCCAAATTATGATCTCAGTCCAATGTAAGTCTGCTTTGTTTGCCTCTGGTAGATAGACTTCACATTAATTTTGAGATAACTGTATGAGGGAATCTGAGCCAAAACCAGAAACTAAACTCTTTTCTGTGAGATCTACAGCGCCCTGCAACTCCAAAGCACAGACACATCTGGAAAAGCTGCTTTGCCTGGTGATCTCCTGTGCATTCAGATCATCATAAAAAAGTGCTCTTTGCAAACTCAAGTCCAGCTAAAGCATAGCCTGGCACTCAGGGAAGACGTTCTGCTGTGTATTTTACTTTTCGAACACATCTGTCTGCCCTTGAGTTAGTTTTCTCTCTGACCACCACGACTTCTCTTTTATCTGAAGAACACCTGAAGTGTCCTTCAGTTTTAGCAGTGTCCCAACTCCAGCAGAGATTTCCTAATACACAGAACAGATGATAATATGTTTCTACCCATTTATTATACCTGGAGCACACCTCAGCAATCCCTTGACATTTCCTGTTTTGCTGACTCAAAGTACTAACAATGAGTGGAAAAAGAAATACAAGTAATTTGAGCTATTCTGGAGCTCCAGAGCCTCAAAGCAAGATATTTCTTCACCTTGGAAACAATGAGAACTTTGAAATTGTTGACCACCACTGCTGGAAACAGTTACATTATGAAAAATAATGCCCTTCAGGGATGTACTGTGCTCAAGAACTGGATATCACAATGTGGTTAGTGAAAAACTAATGGAAAAATTTGTATTTTTTCATTTTCATGGAATTTAGAGGAATATTTTTATAAGTTACTGCATTTTTAAATGTCATTCTGAGAGTGTGCCTACATTTCCCAAGATGTTTTCCAATTGAATTTTGAATATATTTCAAAACATTTTTTTAACAGAGAGTATCTGTTAAAAAAAAAAAGGTCTATTGACAGTAAATATAGATGAACTCTGAAAAATACACTGAGCTTGTATAAGTACAATTCATTGCTATGAAAATTAGAAAGGGTGAGGAACAGGAGTAGGTGAGGTGGGGAGCACTGACTGCTGGTAAAAAACACAATAGGCCTAAGGATGATTTTGCAATAAAAAAATCAATATGCAGGCAGCTACTATCAACACTGATAGAAATTAATGCCATCTTAAGTGGGATTTACAAAGGCACTTGGCGCTAGTTTAATTTATTTCTGCTTCAGTGGTTGGGACTTTTGCTGGTGAGGTTAGCTGAAGCCATGCTTCTGAAAACAGTACCCTGAAATCACCCTTACCTCTCCTGCTCCTTTATCCTGAAAAATATCCGCATCATCTCTACCATAAAAACTTCAGGATGGAAAATGTTCCTTTGCTGTGTGACCTTGCAGCAGCAATTGCGCTGATAGAAGAGTGAGGTTTTTTTAGAACCCAGCTTCACAGGTCATTCCCTCTCTGCCCCTCAGCAGACACATTTAACTTGGTTTCAGCTAAACCCCGTGAGCAGAGCCTCCGGGCCGAACAGTTGTTCACCTTTGACAACACAAAATGCATGCATGCAGCTGAGCTGAAACTGTGAATCAAGTCTCATTTTCTCTTTGCTTGGCACCCCTAAGCTAGTTCTGACCTGACCCTATCCCCTTAGGGTGCCAGGCAGTCCCTGCTTTTTTTCCTCTCCTCAGCCATGAGGTGGTTCCTTTGGCAAAGCCAGCTGCTGCCCAGTGACTCGGGACATCTGGTGTCCCAGTAGAGGCAAGGAGAGGTGGGCTGTCAAGGGAGCCATGCTTGTAGAACTGTGGCCATGGTTACAACCATAAAACTTTTCTTTTTGGCAGGAATGGGAACTATCAGGATTTTGACCTTCCCACAAAGCCTTTCTGTCCCAAACCAAAAGCAACCAGACTGGTTGCCTCACTCCATCCACAAACCATGAGTGTGTGTAATTAATAACCCGGCACACCCCTCAGTGTTGGAAAAGAACTGGGGGTGCCAGAGACAAAGACTTATGAGAAGCAGAAGCGCTGAGTGAAATCCTTGATTATGTCACTGTACACTGTAGAAAGGTTTGATTGAAACATGCACCTGCTGCATGGGGTGGCAGGAGAGCAATCTGAACACCTTGAATCATTGTGACCATAGACAATCTCTCATACTGTGGGAGCTCTCTGAAGCCAAACACCATCCAACCTTACTGCACGTCTCTCCGTTACAACAGCCCTTGGTTCATTCAGCTCTAGAAGATCTCCTCATGAACTTCAAGTTTAGTTTGCCTCCAAACAGGATTATGTCAGCATGCTGCAGGCAGGCATTCAGCTCCCAGCTCCCGAGTAGACAGATGTGGTGAGGGTTAAGGGCTTTATTCCTCTTAACCAATGGGAGGGAGAAGTCTCATGGTTTTCACTCCCTGCCTGAATTTAAGAATGGTATAAAGCCAAAGAATAGTGCACGGTGTGTGCACCTATGCAAACTACAACCAAGGGATTAATTTTCTAATCTTCAGAGCAGCCCTTCACATGAGCTTGCAGAGTATAGCCCAGCAGCTACAGTTGCCAGTTCTCTCAGATACTCACTGACATAAAGCCATACATGTAATATTTAAGCTCAAACTCACAAAATTGTTCTAATACAGAGTTTCCCATTTTTACTAATTTTTTAAAGAAGAATCACACACATTTTGATTCTGATAACTTTTTCTCACCTGCATGCCCGAAACTGTGGTTAGCAGCACTGTGATTTCAATACTTCTCTCTTATTGTTTCCTTTTATGATTTGTAACATGAATTAGTTCTTTTCCCACCATTTTCTAAGAGAAGAAAGCATCCTTAATGAGAGGTTAAAATTAAAATTATAAAAAGTCCCATCCCTTTTTCCTACTGACAAATTCTAATCAAAAAAATTTATTCTATTTTAGTGCAACAGGTCACTACTATGCCAATGTCACTAGGCATGTTCATGTTGCATAAAATTAGAGGTAATTACTAATTCTAACTGTAAAAAGAAATAGTTATTAAAAAAAATTGTCACAGACTTATCATACAGGCTAGATCCTGGAAAAATAATTTAAATTTTCAATTTCCCCTTGAGTGAAAATCAAGAAATGCCCTGACTTAAACATGTGACTGATTCATACTTGAAAATTATGAACTTTTGTCCACAGGGACATCATAACTTCTGTGTTGCAAGAGGTTCCTGGATGTAGGCTGTTGAAAATGTGGCCCACACAGTGTAAAGAATTAAGGCAAAGGAATAGCTGCATCAAGAAATCATTTGCGGTGTTTCAGAATGTATGCATATGCTTAAAATCCAGGTTTCTTAAGGTTAATGCATTAAAGATCACAATTGGGCACAAAAGTGAATCAACTGAGAAGTATCAAACGTAGTAACTTACCAGTGCTGAAAATAACAAATTGACTTGCGCAAGTAGGCCACACCATATGCCTTTCTATTCTAATGTTTCAGACATCTGCTTGAATAAATAAATTAATCACACCATCACAAGGAAAGGCACACAGAATTTGCTTTACCGCAAGGCAAAGTGTGGCTTGGTAGGTGACCCAAATGGATGAGTAACAGAGCTGTGGGGAGCTGCAGCAGAGTTCTTGGAAAGCCACCGTATTTGCTGCAACAGTAATTAGGCAAGAGCTGGCAAGAGCTGATGGTGGTGCAGTTTTAAATAAAACTTGGTATTTGTTAAAGTGCTTTGGATGATGGCTGATACTCTTTGCTCAATATTCCTCATTGTTCCAACAGACTTGAAAGAAGAGTTGTGAGAACTCTGAAAAAGTTCCCATAGCAACAGCAAGGAGGTGGGACTATTTTTCTCCCAGCCTGGGATGAACAGCAATGACACACAATTGTGGTAGCTGGGCCCTTTCTGTGCTCAGCAAACCTACCCTGTTTTTCAATTTCTCACAGAGGGGCAATATTTTTATTGTCCCCCCCCCAAAAAAAAAGACTTAACTGACTTTTCTGTTAAAGTTATTACATTATTTTCCCTCTTAGGAGGATGTAGAAGCTCTTTTTACCCCCAGGGACGGGAGTGACAAAACGACAGCCTGCATGCATGTACATCCTAGATTGCAAATAGGGCCAGCAGTGAAGCTTGATGACCACCTCCCCACAGAAACTCAAATCTGTGCCTAACCACCGGCCCACAAACCCCAGTTTTGCTCCCAGCCACTGGAATGTTCCCAGGGAGTTTCATGTCTCTGCAGGGCTTCAGGGGGATCCCACAGTCTCCCTGTTGCTGTGACGGTCGGCAAGGTGCAGCTTCCCCAGGGACTCACAGTGCATGGGCTTTTGTACAGAAAGAGAGATGATGTGACAGGCTAGAGGTGAAGAGGCTCTCTTGGACCTCCCTGGTCTACCCAATCTTTCCGAATTGCCTTCAGGAATGTGATGGCTAATTTGAGACCTTCAAAAGTCATCAGCACAGCCCTGAAGTTATCACACTTCTCTGGTCATTGTGAAAGTTTTACTTATAAAAGGCTTTTACATAGGAGTGCAGCAACACGTTATAACACAGATACGTTAAGAACAAAAACCAGAGAACCAGCAATTTGTGGATCTACACTTCAAGGAAGTAATTCAGAATACTGTCCACTCATATTTCAGGATCTCCCAGTACTTACAAGCAAACTACTATCTTCTTAACAGGAAAATTTACTAAAAAATACCAGTGTACCTATTACAATTTATGTAACCTCTATGCTCTGCCTCTATACTGCACCTATAAAAGTGTCTTCAGCACTATCACACAGCGAAACATTTTCTGCTTCATTCTCCCTGTTACCCAAAAAGATCATTGATTTAATAAAACTTTTGATTAACTAAGCACAATTTCTTCTTAGTATATAATTTTTTTTTCAGTTTCTTTTCTCATCCAAGACTTACAAGCAATTCCCTACATCAAAAGGATTTTCTTTGTTAGGGTTACCACCTCTTCAGAATTGCCCACAACCCAGTATGACTCCTTACACATGCAAATGCAGGAAATCCCTGGTGCTGGGACATTCCGTGTGCCAGCCCGGTGTATCCTTGCCTTTTTGACTTGGGGCTATAACTGTGCCTACACAAAGCCTTGCCCATATGGGCTGGGTTTTTTCCACCACTAACCGGTACAACTGGTAGATCAGGCCCTGACCCAAGTGCAAAGGCGATGGCACAGCAAGGAGAGAGCCGGTGCTCTGGGGCTTCCCTTTCACTAGCACTCCCCCTGTTGTTGGACACCAAAGGCTGCTGGTGTCTCTTGGAAGTGCCTCACAATGGCAAGTGCTTTCCTTAGGGTTTGTCCGCAATTTACGACCAACATGGAAAAAACAGTAACGATTCAGATCAAAAACTGAAAAACTGATTGGAAAAAATCCAATACCTTTCTACCGTCCGATACTGTAGGTTTTTTTAAAAAATGTCCTTTGTCAGAAAATTCTAAAAAATTAAACATGGGAAATATTTTGTTTAATTTTTCTTAAATACATTTCTTCCTTATTTTTACTCTTAAAGCTCTGAAGAATCTCTAGGCATGTGAAAGAGTTTATTCCAAGAAATTGATTTCTCAAAGGAAGGTGCTGGCTTGCCAGTTTACTCAGCTAAAATTGGAGCAGTATAGAACCAACCAAAGGTACCTATAGGAGGCCATTCAAACAAGGTTCTAGCCCCACGACTACCAGTCAGCTATTGATAACAAAGTACTCTTTTATTCAGACTTACAGAAAGGTCTACTCTCATATACAGCAGTAACTTCATTAGTAAATGGAGTCACATTAGTGCACTTTGTGTAAAAAGCGCAGCAGGCCTGTATTTTCTCCTTGATTTTATATGCTGACATTATAGATTAGAAATAATTCAGAAAGGAAGAATCAATGTATCGGCTTACAAATTTCAGGGCAGCTCAAGAAGAGTTAAACCGGGCTGCAGTGCCCTCCTCCTCCTCCCTTGTATTTCTTCGTCCTCAAACAAGGGTGCCAAGAAGAGCTCCAGCGCTGCCGCCCCCCTCCCCCAAAATAATTGAGCATGCCCCATAAAATCAGCCTGCACAATCCCGAGGGAGGCAGAAATTCCCATAAAAGGATCATTTCAAATCCTCAGGATAAGTTTATTTGGCATGCTATTCAAGCAATAGGGGCCTTGCAATTGTTTTCCTTGACCTTTTAACCTGCCTTTCTTACCCCAGCAGAGGTCAAAGGACAAGAACCCGGCTCTCCCCCGCTCCGCCTCTCCCTGCCCGGCCCCCGAGCGCCCCGAGGCTCCAAGGGAGGGTTCAGCCCGGGCAGCCACCAACAGATGTCCGCAACGCGAGGGCTGGGGCCGGGAGGGGAAAGGAGGTGTAGGAAAGGTGACTTGAAGCTGGCATTTATTTAATTGATCATTAAGCCTGGAAAGGAGAGAAAAATCGAAGAAAGTTTTCCTGCAGGCCAAGAAAGCAGTGGGAATTAGGGCACTCTGTGTATCGATATAACAGTCTTTTTTTCTCCGCTAGTTCCAGTGGGCCAAGTCTTAGCAGTGCCTGGAGACATCCCATTTGACTGGTGCTGCTCTCCGGCAAGATGGGAAGGGAGAAGCCTCTGCCAGGTGAATTAATCATGTACGCCTTCCCCTACAGAAGCCACAAAATTATCCCGCGCTCTGCTTACACTTCGAAGCCTTCTCAGCTTCAGCTCTCGAGCGGCTGCGGAGGAGGAGAAGGAGGAGAAGGAAGGCGAAGGGGGCAATGCCCTAAGGGGCGGGAGGCGGCTGTACCTGCCCACCNCGTGGCCCAGCCCGGCGGGCCCCATCCGCCGCCGCTCCTGCGGCTCCTCCAGCACCCCAGGAACTGCTGGCCAGAGCCCCGTGTGCCAGCAAAGCCCCGCGCTGCCGGGCTGGTGGGCGGCCGGGCCGGTTTTACAGCAGTAAAGGAGAAAACGGGTCCCAGGGCTTTGGGCCTGTCGGGACCAAAGGGGCTGTTTGGCCCAGGGGTTCCCTCACAGCCCAGGTGCTTCTCCAGGCTGTAAAAGGTCGTTACTATATCCTTGTAAATCACACAATCCATTAGATTGGAAAAGACCTGTGGGATCATGGACTCCAACCGAACACCACCCTGTCAACCAGACCATGGCGCTGAGTGTCACATCCACCTTCTCCTTAAAACACCTCTAGGAATGGTGACTCCACTCCCTCCCTAGACAGCCCATTCCAATGCCCAGCCCCCCTCTTGTGGAGAAATTATTAATGTCTAGCCNGCCTGGAAAGGAGAGAAAAATCGAAGAAAGTTTTCCTGCAGGCCAAGAAAGCAGTGGGAATTAGGGCACTCTGTGTATCGATATAACAGTCTTTTTTTCTCCGCTAGTTCCAGTGGGCCAAGTCTTAGCAGTGCCTGGAGACATCCCATTTGACTGGTGCTGCTCTCCGGCAAGATGGGAAGGGAGAAGCCTCTGCCAGGTGAATTAATCATGTACGCCTTCCCCTACAGAAGCCACAAAATTATCCCGCGCTCGGCTTACACTTCGAAGCCTTCTCAGCTTCAGCTCTCGAGCGGCTGCGGAGGAGGAGAAGGAGGAGAAGGAAGGCGAAGGGGGCAATGCCCTAAGGGGCGGGAGGCGGCTGTACCTGCCCACCCCGAGGCGTTTCGCTGAGCAGCCGTGACGCCCCGAGCCCCAGGCCCTGGCAGGAGTGAGGCCGAGCCGCCGTGCCTGCCCCGGGGGTCGCGGTGCCTGCCAGCACCTTCCCGGAGGCGAGGCAGCGGCGCCGGGCCGAGAGCCCCTCAGCTCCAGGCCGGCGGTGGNTCACATCCACCTTCTCCTTAAAACACCTCTAGGAATGGTGACTCCACTCCCTCCCTAGACAGCCCATTCCAATGCCCAGCCCCCCTCTTGTGGAGAAATTATTAATGTCTAGCCTAAACATCTCCTGGTGCAGCTTAAGAATCTGCCCTCTTGTCCTGTTGGAAATCTACCTTGGTTCAAACACAAGCCAAAGAGCTGGGTGGTCCTGTATCTTGCAGCTTTTTCTGCTCCTCCGAAACTAATCATTCACATTTTACATTCTGGAGCAAAGAAAGCTATGCATTCAATGGGTCACATTACCTTCACAAAAAACCGTGCTTGTCTGGAGTATTTCCTTCTACATTTTCAAGCAGAATAAGGGGGTTAGGAAGGGGCAGGTGCTCTAAAGGTCTTTGTTTAAGGTGTGGAAGGTCTTAACCCACAAATGCTGCTCTAGCTCAGATGGCAGCTGGTGTGTAGGGACTGCAGTTTTGCACTACCAGGGAAGATCCCTCACAGGACAGTTTTGCCTGGATCATTTTGGGGATTTTAGGCAGTGCAGTGTAAAAGCATTTGGACAAGTTCCCATCCTTTCCTCACCAGGTTATGGCATGGACTGTAGCTTGTTGCCCTCTGAGGTGGCTCCTGATGCCGAGCTGTGGAATAGCACACCAACACCCGCCCTCCCTATGCCAGCTGCTCTCTGCGGTACCAAAATCTGCGCACTTCTCTCCGGCTTGTCTGTGCCATGATCTTCCATGTCAGCCAAGAAGGAGGGGCAGAAGAAGCAGTGTACTGAGCTGCCCAGCATCACAGAACCTCGTGGGAATGATGCAGCTGCAGCCTCCTCTGCAACGTTGGTCAAAACAACAAGAATGGGGATTTTGTTTCTTTGTGATACCAATGCACCACCTCTTGTCTTTCCTGAAGCTGTTTCTGAATGTCCTCTAAACCATAACAAACAGAAAAATAAGTAGAAAAAGCCTCAGTCTGCCAGATGCTGCCTCAAATGAACAGGCTCCAGGAGGTCTCTCTGGGGATCCTGGGACAGATTAAACAAGCCAAGTCAGTGATGGCATGAGGCTGCGCTGCGAGAGAGTGCTGTGAAACTCATTCCAAGTGTGAAAGCCAGATTGATGTGAGTGATGTGGTATTTCATGGGGATGTAAAATTAGGATACACACATACAGCCAGTTTCTCTGCTGACTTAATCTAACACCATTCCAGTAATCTCAGAAAATTGCACTGATTAATGCAAGAAGTGATTTGGATCCTGGAATGATAAGAGAAGGATTTCAGCAGAAGCAAATAAAGGGGATGGAAGAGTTCAGGCTTGGTGTAAACAGATATTTACTTGAATCTACAGTAATGTCCATTATAAACATAGGATCAGTTCTGCCTGTGAGAAGTTTCCAGTATGATTTGAAAGCTTTTGGAATCAACTTCGAGTGTTAGACTAGCACCAGTGGAAAAATGTTAACATCTACCCCTTTTCTCAGTAATTTAAATTTGCTATGCAGCTTAAACCTCAACTCTCATCACAGCTGAGTTTAACCACTTAGCATTTTTTGGGCTGTCTTAACAGGTTTCAGGAGTCCTAAATAGAATCCAAGTATAACCACTATGTTTTAGAAGAAAATAAGGAAAAGCAAAGCTTTTTTTTTGTACGCTGGAGAGAACTGAAATGACTACCATGAATCTAGCATTCATAGTATACATTCTGATAAGCCATCTTTTTGGAAATAGTTATTAAAACATATTTTTATTTTTATAGATTGTTTGATTTCTTTGCTGCTGAAGGTATGTTTCCCAGTCTGGTGTCTGAAAGAAACTTATGACAAAATGGGCGAACTGACAGGAAAATAAGACCTAATGATGGAGAGAATCCAAATAGAAAGCTTGCTGCAATTTGACAAGGATTCACCAGAATTACTGGACACATTACAAACACCACCAATACTTGCAATTTCAACCAGAGTCATCAAATACTTTTTTTAAGGGCTATTGAAAATTCATTGTGTAGCTAAACAAAATGCAGTTATTCCATCCTGTGTTTTTTTGGATTTTATTATTCAGTTTGCCTCAGTAATGCATATGCAGTCATGTTTATTTAAGCTAGAATAGAAATAAGCTTCATCTTTTGCTGAGGATTTTTTTCTGATCAGTTACTGTGCAATGAAATGAAGTGGGGCAGCCAGAACCACATGGTCCCAGGCGTTCTCTTCTGTTTAAGTAAAATAAAGTACTCTCAATAGGCTGTCAGAAAAACTAAAAAGAAAAATATGCAACTGCAACAGTCATTGTTACAGATGAAACTGTGTTTGTATGAATGTGTATGTGAGCATGTCCTGGCCTAAGTGCAATATGGTTTGCTCTGGAGAGAGCTTTCCAGCTACACCATAGCAGGCAAATGCTTCACACTGGGTGCTAGAAATTCCCTGACAACAGAAAACCAAAGCCTTCTCAGTACTTTTAAAAATATGTCCATTCCTACTCCTTTTAATTGAGAAATGTTTTTGTCATAGGGAAAATGCAAATTCTCTTACATTGGCTTGGTTTGGGACCGTAAAATCCATAGTGCCCTTGGTGGATGTTTATTCCAGGAGAAGGCAAGAAATGTAATTACCGTTTTTCCTGTGTGTTTTGTTGTGATGATGCAAGCATCCATAAATAGTTCAGTGTCCCATTTATTCTGTAATGCTCTTGGTAGTTGTGCTGGGATATGCTGAATCATCTGATCCTTTGGCCACCTTGCCATCTTCCTTTGCCCAAATGTCTCCTTGTTTTTAAAACTGTTCTAGCCCATCTCTCCCTTTTTGCCATTGATCTTCATGAGAGGGATGCTTTTATGTTATGTTCCTGCAGGCAGTATATTGCAACTCATCCACTTGTGTGGATAATGAAGCAGAGTATGGAACAGTTAGGGTGCAGTGGGCTCTTAGTACGAATGCCAGATAACATGCAGTGCTGCCTGACTTCTAACTATATCCTGAAGTCTTACAAACAAAAGGTAAAACTAGTATTTCTTTCTGTTTCTGACTCAAATCCTGCTTGTTTTCAACAAGAATTCCTTATTTCAGCTTTTCAAACCCATAAGGACTGTTGACCTATTTTTCAGGTGGGAAAAAGACACAGAGGCAGCAAGCTAGTTTGCAATAACTGTAAAATTATTTCCTTCCACAAGTACATAAACACTTATTTACATTCAAATGTGACTAGCCTTTCAAATCTGGGAGTCTCATTTGATTCCTCAGATGTTGATTTTTAGAATGAGTGGCCACAGATTCAGGGGAATGCAGCATTTACTCCTTTTAAACGGACCTTCAGCATGTATTTTTTCTTTCCTGCTTATTTGAAAGCAGATTTTTTGTTGTTTCTCTGGACTCGTATTTTGGGGGGCTCAGACAAGGGCTTGGATATATATGTGATCCTTCAGCCTTCAGGCCAAGATGATTTTAACTGTAGCACATTTATGAGACCTGTGGGTGTGATCGAGGAGCAGGTTTTCGGACCAATTAACCCATGCCGTGGTGTGCTGGAAAGGGAGGCAGAGAAGTGAGCGGAGTCTGCATGGCTGATGCCGTTTGGAAAGGCCTCTGCTGCAGAGGATCAGCAGCCTGTCTGTGTTTGCTGCCTCCCACTTCAGTGTCACCCCATCCATAGAGAAGTCAGATTCTGGAACGCAGAAGCCTCTTTCTCAGATTTCCCTCTGACATCCAGTACTGAATGTACCTTCTGTGTCTGAACTGAAAATTTCATCACCTTTTTCATTCTTCTGATTTCACTCTCCCTCTTTCATTTGTTACATAAAGCAGAAAACACAGGCAAGGAAACGCAGCCAGAAGGTCTCTCATTGTAGATGGGGGCTGGGATGTTATTCAAGACAATTACTCTGGGAGACTGTGTAGCTATGCAATTGCAGAGCCAAAGAAGGAGCCCTGGGGAATTACATCAGCTTTTTTTTTTTCTTTCTCCCCCCCTTCCTAAGGGGAAAAATCTTGAATAGGGTTATGAGCTGTCTATCTAATCAGCACTGCCCTAGTTCACAGCAAAGCATGCAGAATGAACCAAGAGCAGAGCACACACAGCTTCTGCCACAAACTGTTTTCAAAAACCAAGGCTCATAATTTCCTGTGAAGCCCTAAAGAATGGAAACGATAATATGAAATGCAGGCTTTTTCCTGGTAATCCTCTCTGTTTCACCTTCGATCTCCCTTTGTCTTCTCTCTGTCATTCATGACTCAGCACCGCCTTTCATAAAACCCCTGAGCCTCTCTTGAGCACGCTGACAGCCTCACGCTCCTCTTGCAGGGCTGTAAATCTGATGCCTTTGTCTGACCACATAACCTGACTCATCTCTTCTTGGACACTGGCCTTTGCCAGTCACTTCCTGACAGAACAAAGTATCGCACTGGGTCAAAAAGAAAAAAAAGAAGAAAAANAAAAAAAAAAAAAAAAAAAAAAAAAAAGAAAATCCACTCAAGGCCGTGAATGGTGTAGGATTACTCAGCTAATTGCGGCACCAGCTCAGAGGCAGGTTTCAGCCACACCAGGAGCTGGTACGTCCGAGGTGTCTCCCAGGGCCCTCCACCAGAGCTGTTTGCTGGATGGCATTCCAGCCCCTGCTGAAAGTTCTCTTCCCCCTTCCTTTGGCACTGTGCCACCTGCACAGCAGCAGAGAAATGCCCCAGACCCCTTCACCTCTCCTACTGGGTAGTGGCAACACCCACTGCTAGTACTTTTTAATGCTGCCACATCACCTGGAGCGCTGTCTCTGCAGGGCAGGCATTTTGCTTTGTTTTGAGTATCTAGCACCTTCCCCCCAACCTGTGACAATAAGGAAATATTTAAGCAGTTGCCAGACTAATGGTTCTGACATGCAGACAAAATGAAATAGCTCAGAGTGGAGCTGGCAACCAGGAAACTTCAGAAACAAATTGATCTGGCAAGGAGTTTTCATTATGCTTCAGGGAACAGGTTGGTCTGACAAAAATAGAAGTTGGCAAATAGATTACCTCTTGGAAAACGGCACAGTGAGGTTGTGCAGTGAGATGTGGCGTGGTGTCTGATCTGGCTCCAGGAGCTGGGGTTGGCTGGTTGGGAAGGAATGAGGAGATCAAGCTCTTTTTGGAGCAGAGCTTTTGTCATCTGTGTGTGTCATAAAGCACGCTCCCCACTTGTGGCTTCCTCCTGCGGCTCCTGTTGCGGTCAGGAAGCTCTTCCAGTGCTCATCATCCTTGACTTTCTGCAATGTGTTCTGCTCCCTCTTGACACAGTCATGGTGTCTGTGTGCCTCTGACCTTTCTCCTGTCTGTCTCCTGGGATTCTGCTGTTCCTCAGCTTCATTCCTCAGTGTGGTCAGGGAGGGTGAGGAGCCCTGGAGGAGATTTTGCCCTAATTGCCCAATTGTGGTAGCTGCTGTCAAAGGTACCATATGTTTTTATACCTGCAAAGTATCCAAATGCTTAATGCCATGAGAGAAGAAGCTGTTTATAACCTGATATAGAAGCCTCTATTATTGCTAATGGGAATACCAGGCCTCCAGAATGGTTAGAAGCTTTTTACTATGCACTAAAATATTTTGCCATCAGTATAAAACATGCAAACCATTCATTCTCTTAAAAAAAATCCCCTTATAGTCTAGCAATTACAAATAATTTGTCTCCACCTGTGAATATGTTTCTAAAAAATAGCCTGTTCTTTCTGTAAATTCCTCTTGTCAGCTCTTTTTTTTTTTTTTTTAAACGATTCATCTTTCGGTTACTCATTGTTCCCTTATGCAGCCTCCCTATATGTCTGGACCTTTTTGTAATGAATGGTATTCTTCATACCCTGTGTTGATCCTTAGTAAGAGTAATAACTTGTTACTATTTTGTAGCAGTATAGACAAGGAAGGGTTTTAAAAAAAATTTAGCCAGTGTGTTTTTTTCCCCACAGAATAAGTGCCATCAATGGAGTAATTTAGCTAAACCACATAAAAAGAGTACGTCTGGGTCTTGAAAGTTGGTCAGAAATCCTTGGGTATACTGTGGAAAATGTGCTAAATACCTATGTCATGGCACAATGCAGACATTTTCCTACATATCTAAAGATGGAAAATCAGGAAATAAAAAAAAAAAATTACAGAAATATTACCTTGCTTGTCTTTTACTCTGGTCATAATGAAGTACCTCAGTTAATGTTAATGCACTATAATAAAAATTAAAGCACATCACAGTCAATACATTGCTGCAGGTGCATTATTTGTAGTTTGGGAAGGAAGCCCTGTGGGCCCTTATACTTTCCTGCTAGGATAAGAACATACTTTTCCAGGAGAATAGACATTCACAAGGATGACAGATGAGTAGTATGGTAGTCCAAAGGCTATATATAGAGCTCTTGAAATTTTTTCCTTTTTCCTTTTCTACTGTCTTCCTGACAATTTCATAGTCTCCTCCTAGCAATCCATCTGTTGCACTTTAAATTAAGGTGATGTATAAATCTTGCAGTAGTTATGAAACCATAACAAGGGAAAGGTTTAATTTTGCTATTTTATGCTGTAAAACTGTTTGCAAAGTGCATGGATGAAAATGTCTAACAGGTAGTGATGACAAGCTGTTCTAGCAATAAACACAAGCACACCGTTCTACCAGGAAGGCTTCACACAATGCACTTCAGTTGTGTGCAGTGTTAGTAATGAGTTGTCCAGGTCACTGACATCTGGATTCTTTTGTTTTACAGATGGTATGTAATCCAATCATGTTTCAGAAAACTTCACACTATGTTTTTCCGAACTACAGTTTCTAGAATTCCTCATGAATTTGGGACTGATGAATCTAATTAGCTTTGCATGACTGGGGAGAAAATATGCCACTTTTTTCTTTTGCTTAAAAATGCCATCTCATTCATTGTTTTAGTGAAAATCAAGCTGAATTACTCCCAACCAGTGCATTGATTATATTTAAAAGGTTTGCTGTAGAGACTTTTCTAGGTCTAGAGATGCTTAATGTATTGCATGCCACAGTTTAATTCAAAATTTATTAGGCGGCTTGTGAAAACAGATTAAGTTAGCATATAAAAATTGTTGATTTGACATCAGCTTTGATAGGTAACTAAAGAACATTTATATACTTGCATTTTGTCAGTCTCAAGCAAGGTAAAAGTTAAATATCCTGAGAAATGCCATATGAGCCTATGAGCATAAATTACTATGAGTTATGAGGGCTGCAGTATTGGTTTAGAGTTTGAAAGACATTGATAAAGCTTGATGGAAAGACATATTTTATAAGATACCTCTGCCTTCCATCAGTCTTAAAGCCAATCTGAGTATCATTGAATCAAAAAAGAAAATAGAAGGAACTCTCTGTATTCTGTCCCTTCCAAATTTATTTCCTTTCCCCCCTCCCCCTTATGATTTTCCTTTCCTGTTTCCTGTTTCTGTTTTTCTTCACTAAAAGTGAAAAAGCTGTTTTTTATGTAAAAAGGAGTATATCCTTCTTACTCCCTGAACTGAATCAAGGCCAGTAAAAGATTGTCTGAGTTAGTTTCTGTAACATTAGTGGATACAATATAGATGGAGGGTGAATAGATGACAGGGGACGGAGTAGAGTCAGGCTATTCCTGCAGTGAACTCTACCAGATGAGAACTGAGTGAGCTGGGAACTCTTTCCATTCTTAAATCGCCTTTCCTGAGGAAAAATAAAAGAAAAAGACATGATATTTTAACAGCTATGAATGTTTTAAAATAATGACTTTTACTATTTTCTGTATTCCAGTTGTTCATTACTCAGATCTTTTAGAGATACAAAGTGTTTTGTTGCTCTTCTGTCTCTTTTGGAGGTTTTTCAGTCTGTTCTTTGCAATATTACTATCATTTTCATATAGATGGGGAAAATATTCCAATTTCCTTTGCCTCAAAATTTTAAATGTATATTTTTCAGAAGAGTGAATGTGTGTTCAGTCATAGGGGAAAAGAGCCTGAAATGTTACACTTTCATGAAAATGGGAAGAAGGGATTTTTTTTTCATTTTGGTTCTCCTGAAATTTCTCAGGCAAGTCTCATTGTGTGATTACTGCTACTAACAAATGATTGAAGCTCTATGAAAAGAATAAGGCAGGAAAGGAGGGGAGAAGAAGGGGGCGGTTGATTATGAATGTGAAAACTTTATTTACACACACATGAACAATCAGCAGCTTTGAGAAAAAAATGCAGAAAATAGCACACACACACATTTTTTACATTTCTGTGTGCATAACGGCCCTCTGAACAAATCAACCAACTTAGTAATTTTTCTCCACAGAGGATTTGTTATGCTTGTAAAGAGACAGCATTTTGAATGACAGTATGTTTTTTCTTCTTTATGCTTAGTGCTCATGAGATGAATTTGACAGAAGGAGGATTTTTTTTCCTGTAGTCATCCAGCACTCAGAATGATGCAAGGCTGATTTTGAGGGAAGAGAAGTTGCAATGTTTTGTGCAAAGCATCCACAGCTCAGGCACAAGATTGGTTAAATGGGGTTCTACTGACAGAGAATAAGTCCATAAATGGGAGACATAAGTGCACAGAGGTAGAAGTAGAGTAATACATTTTGCTGCCTCTGACCTGCTGCTGTCAGGAGCAGGTCAGCCCTCACCAACCCATTGCTGCTTCTTGATCATCATGCCCACAGATTTGGAAGTTGATCCAAATGGTGGTGGCTTGGTGGCAGTGGCCTCTTGTCACATTTAACGCATCCCCTTAGGTCTTGGAGGTGCTTAAAGGCGGGAAAACAGGATGCCTCCAGAGGTTGGTTCCCATTTGCCCTTTGTCCTGCAAGCTGGGTGGCAGCTGGCAATGAGAAGAAAAGAATGGTGCAGTGAATTATGGTCAATGAATTTTGCAACATTGTCTGAATCACTGGGCTCAGCAAAGAGAGTTGAATGCTGGGCAATGATCATCCATATAGCAGCATGTTAAAATCATGAATAAGTTGTGATGAGGTTCAGGATTATGTCTGTGTGGGGTTCGTCTTCGTTTGTTTTTGTTTGTCTTTTAAAGAAGCTTAATTTTTTTCCAGTATTGATGTTGCTTTGTCACTGGTGGTGGTGGGGTGGCTGATGTAGGTTTATAAAGGCTTTTTGGCTTTTGCAACTTTTATGAACAAGCATAGGCATAGGCACTGTTTTATGTCAGTGGTTCAATATTTGCAGCCTGCATATTAAATGCAAGCTCAAAGAAAAAGATTATTGAGAATAAGTCTTAAAATTCCTTATCTATATTTGTCTTTTGCACCATTTTTGCTGGAGGAAAAACCTCCTTGGAAAGACTTCCAGAAATCCCCTCATGAGTATTTGCATGTGTGTAATGCATATGGGTGCCTTTGTGTACAGGGGTGTATCCACCTTCCAGAGACATTTCTGCTTCCTCCCCTTTAGGTTGGGAGTTTGTGGAGACTGAGATGATTGTTCATTCAATTCCCAAGGAAGTATTTTAAAGACCCTTCCTCAACCTGTTGTGGACCTTTTTGAAATTAGGAGAGTCAGGCCCATGAGACTGTCTTTTGGAAGTTTCTTCTAGGGAAGGGTCAAGACTGGAGGAACCAAGGCTCTGCTGGTGCCTGCACGCATGTGCACCGCCAGAGATGTATGAGATTTCTCATCGGGGGCAGGTTTGGCTCTGTTCTGCCTGTCTGTCTGCTTTCAACTGGGTTTGCAGCGAGGGCTGGAACACCTATACACGTGTAGAGGGTGCATCTGGCTGCTGTGTAGGACGCACTCCTGTCAGCAGGGATGCACCTGGAATTTTGTTGGGTGTCTGTGGAAAGCTGTGCTAGACGGGCACCTTTTGCTGTCACTTGCTTGTGATGGGGTCTTGCTGTAGGTCCAAGGCAGCCCATGGGCTATGCTCCCAGTTACAGGACCCTGTTTTGGCAAGTCAAAGGACAGGCCATGATTTCTTCATGTTGATACCTTCCTAGGCATCCAAGTAATCCCTGGGCACTTTGGGATGCTATTTTTTGATTGTTGAGCACGACAGTTTTTTTTCTTGCCCACAGTCCTTGCGAGGAATGAGATCAAAGGCCTCTCACTGGGCTGCTCTGGCTGCATTGCATCCCTGTTTTTCTACTCTCCTGCTAAGAGTGTCTTTATTTAGAGCAGGTGAAGCTGTAAAAATCCATTACAGTTGCAGTGAATTTTTTCTGTATTCACATAGCTACTTTATATATTGTCAAATAGACAGCATATTTTGCAATAGCTGCAACAGTATGCAGAGTTAGGAAGTATGTGGTTCAATGAGTTAATATTGGCCTCTGTTTAAAAATGCGGTGTTGCTATTGGGATGCAGTTAGAGTTGTAGGCATCCCTAGAGGGAATTTAACCTTTAATTTTAAAATGTTTTCTACATGTTTTAGGTTCTCTCTATTGATTTATCTAGAATGGTAAAAAATAATATAATGCTGTGTTAGATCCAGCAAGTAATCTTTATCTTGAAATTAATTATGTCTTGTGTGGTGAAGACACATGGTACTGTAGTGGTATATAGCAGAAGAAATTCTCTATTATGCAAAATATGTTGTGAAGGGTGGACGCTAAGAATACCAAACACTTTCTGCTGTAATTCCTGTCATGACAAAAATCTCTCTTACTGATGATGTTGGATAAATATTTAAAGCTGAAACATTTTCCATGGAAAGATGCAGATTCAGTGGCATGAAAATAGTGTATGGAGTTGCGAGACTGTTGAATTTCATGTTGAAGAAAATCCAACACATGCCAAAATAATCTGAATACTTTGCCTCAACTTTCAAAATGAAACTCCCAGTTTTTTTATTTCAAATGTGTTTCTTGCCTAGAACTCTGTTTTCAATAAAAAACCCCAAAACAGTCAAAATTGAAATGATATGTGCAACAGTGAGAGGATTTTCAGTTCAGTGACAACTACTTTTTCTGTCCTTGTTCCCTTCTCCTCCTACAGTGGATTTGCCATCAACTAAAAATATCCATCATATTTGTAGATCTGTGTCTGACTACTCTATTTCACAGCTCTTTCCCTTTGCACTGTGCCATTTCTACAGCTATCCCACGCTTCTCAAACATTGATTTGCAAAATTTTCATGATTGCCAGTCATCTGTCTTACCTCCATCACACTGAGGTACCTGTACCCTTACTCTATATCAAGTGACAGAGTTGGAGAAAACTCTGTTGGAGTCACTCCTTTTCATCAGTTTAGGTTTTACTCTACCTTCTCAAAGCTACTGCCTGCTGTGAACTCTGCTGTTTCTTGGCACATTTCCTCATATTTCACAGTCAGCAATGCTGAGATGGTGTCTCCAGAATATCAGAGGTCTCTTTCCAGTCAGTGTTTGGAACACACAGAATTTATTTCACAGTTCAAGGGCTGTTTTTTTTCTCTTTCCATCCCCCAGTGTGGGGCTTGGGCAGAGCTGCTACAGAGACGAGGGGTGAGGTCCGGGGTTGGAGGTACCTTAGCCCTGCTCCCCATTTTTACATAGCAGGTGTAACCATTGCAGCTCAGTGGCTCATCAAAGCGAGCACAGGTCTGCTGCAGCTCCCCTGCATGGCTGTGCCACACAGCAGAGCCGTTTTGCCATCAAAAGCAGCTTACAATAAAGAAAAGATACCAGGAAGGGGTTCTTTGTACATGTATTAAACTCCACAAAAGGTGATTCATTACAGCTTCATGATGTGAAAGGCCCAGAACCTGCTCACTGGAAAACAGTGTTGGAAAGAACTCTAGGAAACTGCTTATTTTCATCTCTCTGGAATTTCATGCCTAGCAGAGACTTGAAGTGGCAATCTAGATCCCAAACCTCACGTTCCAACAAGAACAAATTTCAGTACAAATGTAGAAGAGGGGTTGTTAAGACACTGTGTGAGGGCTAACATGCAGCTGGAGGATGGACTGTCTCCAGCTGGAGGGACAACTATAGTTTGTTCACTGTTGTGTGCTGCAATTCTGACATGGGGCTGTTTCCTGAATTGGAAAATTGTTTTTTTGTGCTGACAAAAAGGCAGGTTATAGCAGCTTTTTCCTCTCAGACATGTCTCCTGTGCAGAGCACCAAGAAATGCCTGTGTCCTTCCTCCTCTGTTCAGAGGTTTCTTCAGAAAGAAAGGGTGATTTGAGGCTGCCTGTGCTGCCCGGGCATGCTGAAGCTGGCACAGCTGCCCAAAGGACCATGGCCTGTGGGAGCTCCCATTGTGGGCATGCCACATGTGCCCTGTCCCCAAAATCAGCTCTGGAGGACCACACATCCTCTGGAATATGTGGCTACCTTTAATCCTAGGAAAAAAATTAGCCCATGCATTCCAGCCTGGTCTTGGCATGTCTCTGTCCCCAGAGAGGTGCCTGATGCTGGGGCTGGGGCTGCCCTGGTGCCCCAGCTGCCCTGCTTCTGGCTGGGCTGGGGCAAGCCCTGGCTGCCTGGCCCTGCCATCACCCACTATGGGGAGCTGGGACAGGGGCTGATGGCCATGGTGTGGGGTCCTGGGCCCTGGGCAGGGTAGGGTGAACCCTGGGGGGATGGTGTTGCACCCAGAGACATGATGGAAAACAGGCAGGTGGGAAGATGCGGTTGTATCCTCTCGTTGATCTAGTAGATAGGCTTACGGTAGCAGAGAGAGAGCAAATAGCACGTCTCAGAAGGATTTTAATATATAATGGCTTATTTAGTCATTTTAGTTAAATCATTTATTTATGTGAAGTTTGGCCCTTTAACTGTAATGTGTAAGTCTAGTACATGATCTGCTGTGTGGAGTATCTGACTCTGCAGGCAGAGCTGTTTATATTCCAGGATTCTCTAAGCTGTTTCTGACATATCTTTGTTAGATGCATTATGCATTTTATATCTCATTCCTAACAGTGAAATACAAACCTCACACTTAGGCATTTCCCACAAAGCAAAATCCCTCTGCAACTTAGAAATGCTGAACGCTGATTTACTGTTCATGTGTGAACAAATAAATTCCCCAGAAAGCTGTTGTTTGGAACGTGGGGCACACAGCTTGCCTCTGCAGCTGTGTGGTGTGGGATGAGGTCATCCCTGCCACAGAGCCAGCTCTGTCTGCAGCCCTGCTGCTGGAGAAAGCTCCAGACAGCCTGGAAGAGGAAAGGAAGGCGTGCATGGTAGGTCAAAGAGTGTGGATTTTGTTATGATAAACCTGTGCAATTGCAAGCCTTGGGATTCTTAGCATGGTCTTCTTCAGCAGTGGCAATTCCAAAACGCTTCCTCACCTGCCGGAAGAGAGTGTGAGCAGCAGCATATCTATCTGTTAGGAAAACAGAAAAAGAGATGAAAGCAAATTTTTCAAATGTGTATGTTAGGAAAATGCATGTAAAATGCAAGTAGATTGTCATTACTCTTACTCTGTAATGGGCTACCCGTTCTGATTCCAGGAACAGAATGTGACTTTTTTTTAGAGCGATACTTACTGAAGATCCACAAGACCCTGCTGCAAGACCTGGGCTGAAGTCTGAGACTTTACAAACTCTGCATCATTTGACACAAGGCAATATGACAATGTATGAACATACAGATGTTAATGTCTTAGTGTAAAGAGGTTAGCACATTTTAACATTCTGTGCAACTTCATGCAGCCTTTTTACACATTATATTCATATAATTATGATAAGCATTTTAATCTTCCCAGAAGCTTTGGGAACAAGCTTACTGAACTGTGACTTGGTGAATTTTTGAACTCTCTTAAGGCAGAATATGATGAATTATTAATGAACATGAAATACTTTTATGATGTTAGTGCTACTGGCAGTCTGGAAGACTTTTTGGGCATGCCAGCTAAAAAAGAGATGAGAGATTTCTCTCTGTCTCTCTCTTTTCATTTTTAAGCCAAAAGCACACAATAAAATTACCTGCAAAACTGAATAAAAGTACTATTGAGTCCAAAGGAAAAACAGCAAGTAGAAAAATATTAGTAATGTGCTCTATTGAAAAGGAAAAAAATCAATAAATAAAAAAGCCTACTGAAATAGATTTTGACATGACACAGTAAAGGAAAAATAGAAGAAATGATATTCCAAAGAATCTGCCAGTGTGTCGATTCATGTTACAGAATGCAACATTGGATGAGCTTGGCATAAACAAAGGATTTTGTGTGTTTTTGATAAAACAGCGTATAAATTGTGCTGCAAACTCTTTCTGTGTTTACTGGGGAGAAAGAAGGACTTAAAAAAAATGAGAAGACTTTCATAGGAATTCAGACCTCAGACCCATTCAGTTTTACAGAACAGAGGCTGTTTTAAAGGAAGCCATGTAACATTAGAGACAAATCTGATATATCAGGTTTAACTCCATCACCATAAAGACTGGGACCCTGTGGCACACAGAATTCTGTGACTTTAGCATACAGAAGAAGAGGTATTTCCAGGATATTGTGGTTTCGAGGACTTTGCATTTAAACAATCATTGAAGAATACAATATCACCAGTTGTGAATGATGTTCTGTCCAGTAATGCACTTGGCAGAAATTCATGGTTTCCTGGAAATAAATTGGTCTTTTTGAAAATATTGGTTTACTTTTTTCTGTGTTGGATAGCTGATCATAACAGACCCAGCTGGAATAGCTGATCACTTGATGGCTGTAGCACTTACGTGAAAACTTATGTTTCTTTGCTTCTCATTATTTTGGTGTATTATTCTGCCTTCTGTACTAAAAAGTGTAAGCCTCCTTCATATAATGGAGTGAAAACACTTCCTAACACTGGTACACAGGAGAGTGGGAGTTGCCATTCAGAGGCATCTTGTCAGGCTGGTCTGAGAGGACCTGAGTGAAGTTCCACAAAGCCAAGTGGAAAATCCTGTGTCTGGGATGGAGTAATCCCATGCACTAGTACTGACTGGGGACTGTTTGGCTGAGAGCAACTTTGCAAAAAAAGACTTGATGGTCCTGGTGGATTCAGGTTCATTGGAACTGGACAAGTTCACTTTGTGAAAAAATGGTGAACAGCCCCACTGTGGGCTGCAGGAGCTTAGCCAGAAGGTTGAGTGAATTTTTCACTCTATTCAACATTTTGAAACCACCCTTGGAGAGCATTGTCCCTTTTTGGCCGTACCAGTAAAATGGACACTGATGTACTCGAGTGAGTCCAGTGAAGGGTGGACAGGGGACAGGATCAGCTGTTGTAACTGGCTCTGCTTGGAGCAGGGGCTTGGGCCAGGTGACTCCCAATCTGCATGAGTCTTCAGTTCTGTCTTGCAGAGTTGGAACTTTCCATGTTGTGTGTGCAAATCCTTAAACAGGATTTTTTGCACCACATAACCATGGCCTCATTTTCTGTAGCTGTGCTGCTATGTTTTCCCAGAGTTTTAAAGGAAGTGGCAATCCTATGGGTTTGTGCACATCAGCTCTGCCAGTTGTACCGGCTGGAAGGTTTATTACCACGTGAATAATGTGCTGCCTTTCATTTCTGAGTCAAGGACCAAATATTCATGAAGATGTGACAGCACATTTTCTGGGTAATGAAAAAAATATAACTGGGATTAAACGGTGTTCAGGAAGACTTATCAACATAGTCGTCAAGGCAAGTGAAGAAAAAATACTTTAAAATTTTTAAGGAAATCTGGATATTATTATTTTGTTTGTTGTTACATTTTAGTTAAAGTGTGGTCTCTTAGAAATTGTTAGAGATTTTTGAAGATGTTACATTGAACATGAAAATACACAACTTGCTCATAGTAGTAGTTGGCTGTAGTTTTGCAGGATTTTCTTTCCCAATTATGTTGCTGTATTTTGCTGGAGGATTATGAAGGGTACATCTGCACTGTCTTTCCTATATGCTGACTTGGGAATGGTTTTCCCTATCAGGTGGATGTATCCTCTGAGTGCTGATGGGGGTTTCATGTTTTGATAATATGAAAATTCAATTTCCTTTTTCATCCTCTAGATTCAGCTGTCCTGCATTGTCTGACAATGTGTTTTTCCTTGTTTACTTCTGTTTGTGCAGTATTGGACTTGCCCTCAGGGAGTGGCAGTATGTCAGAGATTGGTAACAAAAATTAGGTAGATTTACCAACACAAATCAACCAGATATGCATTCAGGATAGTTTAGAGCTACTTACAGTATAGCTCAACAAAAAAACAGTTTTATAAGGCATTATTTCTTACTTGAATAATTCTGTCATTGGAGGAAAAGAAGGAACCCTATATTTTATTTAAACATCATTCAAAAATTTAGGTTTTGGAAACCGAACTTTAAAATTGAGACGTGGACCTGGACTTTGAAATCCAGACCTGAGGACTGTTTATTCCATGATGAGCCTACATGCACTGAAAGAAAACAGTTTAGGAAAATAGGCCCACTTTCATTTTCCTGAGACTGAAAACTTCATAGTATTGAAGCATTTCTAAAGCATACTTATATCCTGGCAAGGATAATAACCTTTATTTTCTTTGCAAACCATTAATTTTGAGTATTCAAGTCCAAGTTTTGCAATTATTTGCTCACTGGAGTACTGCTCATTCAATGTTCTTTTGGTATACAAGTATTCCAAATGATTCAAGAGAAAAGGAGTTTACATGAAATTATAATGAAACTACAAGAAATACCATGATGAAATTCCTTGAAGTGTTTTGGTGACAGTTCGAGGAATTTATAGACACAATCAGAGAATCATCTGGTTTGGAAAAACTTTCTCCTGAGCCAAGCAGTCCATATTCCTTGGTGTGGTAGAGCTAGATAATTCCGTGCAGTCCAGAGGGCAAGACCTGGTGATCGCAGTGAGTTTCCTGGGATTATCCCAGCTGTGTGGAGCTGTGGATCCCACACGTACTGTCATAGGAAAAGCCTTTGTGTGTAAGCAAATAACAATGTACGGTGTGGTTAGCAAAGAGGAGTCTGTCCACTCTAACCCATTCAATTCCTTACTGTTCCAGCCCTTCATAACCATCCACCTCCATAAGCCTGACTCCTACTGCACAGGTTTCATGAAGGATATAGTCTCATTGCTTTCTATTTCCTCTGCAGATTCACCAAAGTATTTGTTTGATTTCCATCATGCTACTAAGTGAGTGGGAATGAATGACTGTGAGAAGAGAAAGAGAGCACAAATCTATTTTTGGTCTTAGGGAATGAATTAATTTAATCTGATTTGATTTCTCCTGACAAGAACATACTTGCTACCATTTCATATCACCTCATCAAAGCATAAAGAAGTTTACAAATGGGCAGAGTCATTAACAATTTGCCAGCTGGCTATCTAGGCTGCTGAGACTTTAACTGTTGAAGCTCCATTTTTTTTTGTGTGTTTCTATTATGTATATTAGAAAAGGTATATTGATATTAACTGCAATAGACAGCAATTTTAGCTTATTTAAATCTTGCAAGGTGTGCTAAACTCTTATGCCTGAGAATATGGCTGGGGTGGGATTCTACTGCTACATAGAAGTGCTTCCTATAGGAAACAAAAAGAAAGGTAGCTTAAAATATTTACCTTTATTTATATTCACGTGGAGGTAGTTCCAAGATCGGGGAACTGATCAGGGAACAGTTAAAAAAGTCTTAGGAGACATGACATATTTTCCAACTCATGAGCTGTTTTTAATCTACATGGACAGCAGCTCTTACCTGCCAAGTAGGTAAAAGCTCTGCTGGCCTGACAGCAGCGTGTCCATGCCTACTCCATGCAGGAACTGGAGCTACAGCAGTTTACCTCACAGGCTGTGAAGGGATCATTACACTACTTCTGAGTTACCTAGGGCTTCACACTCATGAACTGACAGGTTTGTACAAGATCCATTCGGCTTCCAATGTGGCAAAGCTGCTGAAATTACATCAGTGATTGTTTCCTAATAATGTCTTGGAAGTGCACCCTGGAAGGGGAAATGTTTATTGCAAGTACCGTTCAAGTAAGGAACTGTTTTGGAAGATATTCAAACTTGGAGAAGTGGCTTTGGAATAAGTGTGCAGAGAGACTGATTAATCTTATGACACTGGAGAGCATTAAAAAACTCTATGAATTAATGGTTTCTTTGAGCTGAAACTGTTTATTGCTTTGGAAAAAACCCCTTTTTTGGCAGTAGGAGAGTTTTGAGTCCTAACACCTTTTCTTTTCCTTTGTTGGATTGTTTGTTTTTAACTTAGACTGTTTCTGTCTGAACTGACTCATTTGGAAATTGAATTGTGAGGTTGCTTTGTACTATAGAGATTTTGTTTTGAGAAGGAATTTACCTTCTAACAAGGAAATGTGCAGGAAGACAGGGGAGCAGTGAAATCCTAGGTGTTCTTCTGATGGATTAAATAATGAATTTTCTCTAAGGAACCACACAATAAGGTAATCTTGGGATAGCCAAATTCTTAACTTATTATTTAAACTGTGTGTATTTTGATTTGATTGATTTTGGATGAATGCCCCTTTGCTGGAGGCTTTCATATTGTTTAGACTTAGCTTTCAAAACTGATTTGGGAAGTTTTTTTTCCCTGAGAGTATAGCAAATACATTATGTTTATATTTGGGCTAACTTCTCTTCGTGTATTTATCATCATTTATTAATGTTGATTTTCAGTTTTCAGAATGCTTTAGGAGACCTTTATGTGTATCTGCTTGTGTGCCTATACGTTGGATCTATATTTGTCATTCTAACTAAGCAAAAATAATTAATAATAAGGGCTTCATGTAAATCAGCACTGCAATTAGCACATTGCCCTGTGGTAAAACCAGGTTAGGTCTTCTTCTGCCATATAGTACTCAAAGTTTCTCATTTTTTTGGGTTTAGCATTAAAAAATTCTGTTGTACTTGTCCGTACTTTATTTAGTTTCATCTTTGAATCTGTTCTCTTGTCAATATATTGATACAGGGATTGTAGTGCCAGTTCTTGTCTTGCTCAGTGCGGTTCATTTATTTATAAATGGTGGAGAAATGGGTATAGCTAAAGACAGCTGGGAAACAACAGATCCCTCATGCAGCTTTTAGGTGGATTAATGATCCATTCAGTGTGAGATCCAGGCTGAGGCGGACACTAAAACTGAATGAATCAGGAAAAAAAAAATAGCTTCACTTCAGCCCTGATAAAAACAATGAAGCCTTTTGGTGTTATTCTGTTGGTTGCCATTACAGAAAATTTTGGAACGTATGAAATCAGATAAAGATACCCTGGTAGCTGTCATGCACAGTGAGAGAAACAAGAGACAGAGAGATCAGAACAAGAGGGAGAAGGAGTTGGAGGCTGCTGCTGGCCAGCCCCATTTATTGTTAGTATGAGAGTGTTATGAATGAGGCAGGGAACCAAGGAAAGGTGGAGATTACTATTTTGACAGGGGAATTGGATGTTCTCGCATAGACCTGCCTTTTAACACATTCAGGATACTGTTCTGAACCTGTCTGTTGAATCTGGTTTCATTCTGCGATAGATCTGTTTGGTTCATGTCTTCAGGAAGACTGTTGATACTATCCAGCTTGAAATTTTTTGTATGTCATTTCGTGAAATTTGGTCTTGAAGGGACAGTGTAGGCTGGAAAAGCCTTACTCTGCAGAGTTAATTAAGTCCTATCACAAATACTGACCAATGCTTAGAATGAGATCTTGCCTGAGTTTGCTCTGGACTAAGTTATTTTAAAAAGAAGTTCATTATTAACATGCACGATTGAAAAGTTCACATATTCAAAATGTGTAAACTTCTTAGATTAAATTATCAGTTTAGAAGTAAAATCTGATTTTAAACAGTATCTGGAAAATAGGAGAGATGGCTCAAATCACTGCAATGGAGTTAGGTAAAGTCCTCAAAAGCTCTACAAGCAAGAAGCCAGCATTCATTTAGAAATGGAGTAGAAAAGTTTAGAAGTTGAAATGTGTAGGTGTAGCAGGAGAGGTCTACAGAGACTGTAGCTCCATATGGTTAGAAACATCCTTTCCATGCAAACATTTTAAGTATATTAATTCTTTTTAGCTGTCCCCAAATGCCAAGGCACTCTTTGCTAACCCTAGTGACTGGAAGAAATGGATCCTTTCACGTTGTTGCCTTTACATCACATAGCTCACTGCGATGGTGGGCACAGCTTTATGAGCAACATGTGCACGTCCATATAACCGTAGCAATGTGTATGCCTCCAGGTTCATGTCTGGTCTGTAGAAAAAGGGAAGGAGAGGCAGAGTGGTTGTCATGAGAACAGTGAGTTGAGCTTTTTCTTTGCTATTCTTTTCCTTGGGAGCAGAGGAGGATCATCAGTGAAAGTGGGGGAGAAGTACAAAATGCTGTAGAAGGGATTCTCGTTCATTTCTCAATGGCATCTGGGCATGTGTGTGTGTGTAAGTGAATTACAAACAATATGGACTTTCTTGGTTGGCTTTATGTAATCTATAAGTCTCAGACAAAGTACCAAGCTATGGCTTAGTGCCTGGGACACTTGTCTAATGATTTTCTTTCTCCAGTGGTCCTTCCCCAGTAAGCTAGACAAATGCTGAAACCTGTTCTGTGGATATATCTTAGGCTGCAAATCCACTGAGAAACTGGGCGAATTGTTGAGCAACTAAAAAGTCATCTCTGTCTTGACTAAAAAACCTCAAAAAACTTAATTTAAAATTAGGTTGATGTCTGCAGAATTTCAGTGACAGCAATTTGGACAGAGAAAATGCTGGAATTTACTTGCAGACTTATGGCCAAAATGTAAGCTTTTCTGGAATTCTTCGGAAGTATTAAACGAATGTATGTACATACTTGGAAATATGTATAACATAGACAACTGAACCCCTCTTGGCTCCTTGTCTTATATGAGACAATGTAGTCAGGGAAAAACAAAAAGACGGAAGTTTTTCTTCATGTATAGATGTTATTTACAGCGCTGTTGCTTCCCAGTGGAGTTATAAACAAAATGAATAGAGGTAAAGAGTTCTTTTGTTATTTCTTGCAACTGCAGGAGCAGAAGAATTTCTGTATTTAGGAAGAGAGAGTAATCTTGACTGGAGTTCAGCTGTTGCATTCACCCATCTAAACTTGCAGCTCCCATTTTTTATTCACTCTGTACTTAGGGGTTTATGAGGATTTTTTCTCCTAACACCCTCCTGCACACAGACTTTCACAGACTGTCTCTCTTAGTGGTATGCACTAGACAGGAATGGGGCTTAACATTAGCACTGACATTGTGTCATCTTCAAAATGTGGTCTTTTTATCTTCCACTTGAAATATTAATAGACTTCAAAAGCTACTTTCAATCTGAAATAAAAAGCTCTGGGGATTTCCTTAACTATGTAGACACTGCTGCTGCATCTTGATGATAATCTTATCATGCAAAGGTGAAAAAAAAGGCTGATCTATAAAACGTGCTGCACAAGCCACTGCAATTTTGAATTACAGATGTCTGGGTATTGACCCATGGATCATTTAAATTACTTGCTTCTGTAGATATGCATGATCCACCACCAGCCTACCACATTTTGGTTCAGATAGTGGATTGGCAGACAGAAATGGTTCCTTTAAACTGTTGACAGGTTGTCTGATAAGTAAATGCTGAGGTGATGTCATGTTGACTTGCTGCAATATGATGGAAAGTAACAGTGCGCGCCACGTATGCGACAGGAAAACAGACAAGGTCGTTTTCTGTGATATCATCATGGCCTCAGCAGGAAGTGCTGGTGCAGCAGAGTTGAGTCATCAGTACCGGAGTTCATCCATCAACTGCAGGGAAAAAGGACACAGGCAGTGAAGGCAGAATTTGTGCTCCTAAATTTCTGTGAGGCAGTGGATGAATTCAATAGAAAGGGGAACTACTGTGTGTTTAAATAATTAAACAAATTTGGGGAAATAATTTGTCCTTTTTGGGAAAGTGTAAATGACAGCTCTTGTCATTTTGCATGTATGGTGCAAATGTGATAGGATAAAAATGCAAATGGAGACAAAATAAGCAATTCTCTTTTAAAATTTTCAGTTGAGTTGTGTACCTATTTGAAGAGAAGTTCAAGCACTTTTTATTTTGTTTTCAAATGGCCTGTACAAAGACATGATTTAGAGTTAAAAGTCCCATCAATCCAACCATTGTAGGTGAAGATCCAGGCTGGTGGTGACAAAAGTTTGTATTCTAATGCTGGTAAAAATTCCAGTGGCCATTCCTATCAGAGTTAACCCCGTTACCTGTAGCAGTTGCCCCTAATTAAGTAAATGTCTGACAATTACAATGCCTTGTAATAGCAGAAAAGATCTAGTCAGTGGCAATACAAAATATGGCTCAGGCTTGGATTCAGGTACGTGGGAAAAAGCCCCACCTTGCACAGTTTCAGTGAAAAATACAGAGCAGAGTGATATATGGAGAACAATAGTTACATATGAATATAATATACTCCCTCTGCTTGTATATATTTGTAAACTGAAACCACTTGTGTTGTCCTCCTTACAGTTCAGCTAAGCCAGTTGCTGAACTGGGGCTATTTCCAGGGGCATGCAGGGCTGAGGCTGCATTATTGACTGAAACACTCCATTCTGGTCTTCTGGGACACATGAACATTTCAAATCCATTCATTATAACAGAGCCCAATCCTATGCTGTAGGGCAAATGACTCTGCATCAAATGGCCAGCATAAAGCAGCCATCCATGGCACATCCTATTACCTCCTACTGCTCCTCCCCCGTGCTGTTTGTGCAAGGAAGTGTGGTCCAACATTTTTTTTTAATGCAGAATCCAACTGTGGAAAATCTGGCATATCTATATTACATCCTGAGCTCCATTACATACTCCTTAGCCATAGTGAAATATTTGGTACACAATACGCAATTTCAGCTCAAAAAGTATCTAGAAACAGCTCAAGTACTTGTTTAGATTTCCTGTTGTGTTGCCTACCCCCAAAACAGAGGTTTTTAGGAAATCATGGTAAAGCCATAATTGTAATCATAAATGAATGGCTCTCTGTAATGCTGGTCTCCTTCTCTAGAGCTCTCAGACATTAATGGCAGGGCTAGAGAGCTATATTAGGCACTGTGACAGCAGGAAGAAATCTGGCAGTCTTACAGTGTCATTTGGTGGAAAATACATTGGAGCTACTTCTGGAATAAATTTACATGAGAGTAAAGAGGAATTAAATAGAGACGAAAGCACAGATTTGCTTGCAATGATGTGGATGAGGACGGCAATTGCACAGAATGTTTAGTTGCAAGTCTCCCTTCTGTTATTGTGCTTCTGAGTGATCAGCAGATGTCCATGGTGATGGGTGACATGAAGGCTGTCTCTGTGCTTGAGATCAAAAAAGAATTGTCACAGCATCTCTATTTGTCAGTGGCTTGGGAGAGAGGCAGCTAAATGCCAGAAGTTTCACTGCAAATGACCACACACTGGCTAAGGCATGAACTTGTGTAGCTAATTGCTGGAAGATTAGTGCCTCACATTTGGATCTGACTGTACTAAAGTTGTTCCAAGAACATGGAAGCAGACTACACACTAATGTGCATATATTCACACATACATGCATGTGCATGCATATATGTAGATATATGTTCTTATATAAAAGCCTCGGGTACTGGGACGGTGGGGGAACAGAGACTGTGTCTGTGTCTTCCGGCATGGCATCTCAGTGATGTTTAAGAACTTCTCCCTCTGCTGTGTTAGGTCCTCTGAAATTTTCAAGAACAGCACAATCATGGAGACCTCTACCTACAGAGTAGAAAAAAAACTTTTTTACTCTTAGGATCAAAAAGGAGATAAAATGCTCTCAGAAAAAATAATTGTGTTGTTTCCAGATAAAAAGCTGTGTATTTCGTAACAGTTGATTAAAGCAAATCTGGAAATACCTGAGGGACACCCAAGAACCTTCATGTATTAGAGAATAAAACCTCCCATCAGTCTACTTCAAAGAAATTAAAAGCCAAGTGAATGTAAAGTCTATGTCAAAGAAATGGGAAAACATAACAGTGAATGTACTTTCCAGAAATCACAGACAGCAAACAACCAGAGGCTTCATGTCAGAGGGATGTGAATCTTTGCAAACAAATGGAATCTTTTCAAACCAGCCCTCTTCCAGATACATAACCACTCTGCTGGTTGTATGAAATAGAAGGAAATTTAAATTGTGGCTGGTGTCAAATTCACATTTCTGAAAAGTTCTGTACACTGCAATGTGAAAGGACTCAAAGCATTACCATCTTGTGTAACACTCTTTTCAAAGTGCTAAACATTATCTCAGTTTTAAACATTTTGCAGTACTTTAAAATTTACAGGCCAAAATGTTTTTCTTTGATCAGTCTGGAGTGATGTGTATAAGATGACAGACTTCATAGAGACAGCTCTCAGTGTGCTGGTTCAGAAACATTTACAGAGATCTCAGCCTATTACTATGTTTATTTATTGCTGGATTCTCTAACAGGTCTGTTAGCTGAGACACACCAGCATAAAGATTCTGCACAACAGGAGTAATGCTGTTTTACAGTTGATTTTTGAATCTATGGCAACTGCTGGTTACATAAAAAAATTTGCAGATTTGGTGCTGCTTAGGATTCAAGACATAGAAGCCTAAACTGAGGATGACTGGTTTGTCATTCTGCAGTGCAGCCATGAGCACATGCTGTTCCAGGGGCTTGGGTTGCTGCAGATCAATAACCTTTGTGTCTGAAAAATAATCACCATATGGAATTTGAGTTTACTCACATTAAGACTTAGAAAACATAGATAACTACTTTTTTTTTAAATAATGTCTGCAACCTGCTTTGATTGGAAACAATTTTATTACTTGAGACAAGCAAGGAAGAAAAGTCAAAAATCTGAAATTAACTATACCTTAAGTCAGTCCTCTGAATAGGGAAGAGTCTATTACTACTGATAATGCTTTTACAGAGGTCCAGGGGAGGTTTATGTGCATGTAAGATAGCTATGCTGAAATCCTTTCAAGAAGAGGATAGAATGTTGTTTGGAGCAGAAAGCTGAGAAAATGCAATAAACTAAGTCAGAGCAATTATAGACCATTGCAGTTGCTTTGTCCAAATTTTAACATTAAGGCTAGCAGGTCCAAAGATAAATATTTCTGAGCCCTTGAGGCAAAGATAAAGTGAACTCTTATCTATACACCAGAAGCTGCCACTACAAGTTTGGATGTCAGATTTTTTCTTGAGCTATTGCATACATTTTTCATGGAACTTCAGCACCTTTCCTCAACATAGTAGCTTAGTGATAAAATAAAAAAAAAGTTCCATTATGGCAATGTTAAAAGTAACACTTTGCTAGCACATTTTTACACTAGTATTGAGTGGAGAGGAAAAGCGCAAAACCCTAAAATCAGGAGATGCTTCTAAAAATTACACAAAACCGCCATCAAATTTATAACACATGATAGTACATCACACCAGTTTAATAAAGCTTTTAACTGACAGGCAACCTGCTTTTCAGGTTACGTTGGTTTTGGTGGAAAGACTGTCTCACTCTTTGGGTTCAGCAGCAATGGTATGTGGGTTTCCTACGTGATGGAAGAAAAACGGAATCTTATGTTACACTGTATTTCGGGGCATTACTTCAGGTCGTGGTGAAAATCTGGACATTTAAATATGCAGAATTCAAGGATTGTAAAACAACTTGGAGTGCCTTAATGTTTAAACAAAACCACACATGCACACTTCAGAGAGGTGTACAGTTACCTGACAACACAATTAAATATCCAGGCTGTTACAAATTTGCGGAAATATAAGTTCTCATTAAAAAAAGAAGGCAGTGTGACAACAATGAACTTACAGGTTTATGTGGGGTTTTCCAGACGTCCCTTGCACCAAGAACATAACCTTCACTTTAGTTAGGACTGTTTTATAATTTGTTATGTAAAATTGTGGAATCACTCAGATTGGAAGAAATCTCTGGAGATTATATGTCCCACTCCCTCTTCAGAGCACTATCAGTGTTGTCTTTTTCCTTCCAGAACTGGAGAGTTCAGTGTTAACTTTTCTCAAATTAATTCCTAGAAGCCTTAAAACTTTATGTCTGTTACTTTTTTTTTTTTTCTTAACATGTAGTACTGTGGCCTGTAAATGGCATGATTTCATCACAGAAAAACAGAATGGTTTTGATTGAAAGGAACCTCAAAGGATCACCTATTTCCACCCCACCTGTTGTGGACAGGGACAGCTTCCACTGGACCAGGTTACTCAGAACTCCATCCAGTCTGGCCTTGAACACTGCCAGAGATGGGGCATCCACAGCTTCTCTGGGCAACCTGTTCCAGTGCCTCACAGTGAAGAATTTCTTCCTAGTATCTAATCTAAACCTACCCTCTTTCAGTCTGAAGTCATTTCCCCTTGTCCTGTCACTACATGCCCTTGTAAATAGTCCTTCTCCAGGTTTCTGTGTGCTGTTTCTCAGCTTAACCTTATATATATATTTTTTTTTTGCTCTCTAAACCTTGACCCTTTCTTGTGGTCTGAAAGTAGAAGGTATGAAAAACCTAGTAGTTTTTTCATTGTATAATTTCACCCCAAATTCATTCTTTTTATGGTAGATAAGGACATCTGTGGAGTAGGCATGTATCTATGGCTCCTTGAAATACAAGGAATAATTTATTTCTTTTTGGGGTTCATGTATCTTAAGAGAAAGCCTTATGGGATGATGCAGGTCTTGGCTTATATAGATATAAGAGCCTTACTCCTTCTACTTCAGTTGCTGCTGCCTAAACAGAATGAGCTTTGAGAACATTTCTTAACTGTTCCTCTCCCATCGAGACATGAGAAATAAGAAAGAGAAAGCTCTTTTCTGTGAAAAACATGCACTGAAATTGGTGTAGCTTTATTTCTCTGAGTATGACTACTACCGTACTCATTACTATAGTATGTGAATGATTCCCAGTAGCATTTTAAGAACAAGACTAACATCTGTCACACACTCATCCTCTCCTTGGGTGGGGAAGAGAAGTACTTTTAAGACTTCTGGTGTTTTTTTAACATGTATGTTATGCATTACTGTTAGTGAGGGCAAAGTCAAAGAAATGTGCCTTGTGCTTGCAAGGTCCTGGGGGTTGTGAATGTTCATAATTTCTTAGAAATGCAAAACTATAGATCAGGTCCTGAAATGGTCTTTGCCTTCCTTGTAGAGCACAACTACTAAATTAATTCTTATGAATAGGTGGCGACTTTTTGCGGCTCGCTGGCTTTTATAGAGGTCTACCTAGTAATTTTCATGAGAGCCACAGAGTAGAAACAAGGATTGCTTCCATGTTTACAGGCAAAACTTCTCTCTGGGAGCAAGGGATTACTTCTTGCCAGTGACCAAGAGAATGGTGAGCCGTACAGCCACTGCCACAGGAACGTGAAACTGTCAATTCTGCTGTAAACCTAACTAGCGCCAGAGATCTGTTGTGTGCCTCTGCTACAGATAATTCTTCTATGGCAAAAAAGCAAATATTAAATAATTATCCTGAAAGTTTATGTGGGTTTTTTTCTGGTTATTTGCAACCTGGAAAATCCTTACAATAACAACTGTAAAGATGGCTGTGATTCCAAATATTCTGGGTAGACAAAATAGACAAAGGAATAAAGTTTTATATGTTTAGTGGTGTCATAAGTGGTTGAAGACATGTTCCAGCACTTTTTTAAAGATGGATTTCCATAGGCACTGGGGTTCTGTGCTGGGATATATTGTGTGTTACTGAGTTACTGCAATTGACTCATTCACCAGAAAGATCTACAGTTTTCTTGACAATTTGACGCTCTTGTTTAAGCATGGCATCACCACACTCTTCAGTATTAATGAGGAATCCCAAATTACTGAATTATAAATATCTAAATATTGTAAATTGTGGCCAGAGATAATAATGAAGTTCTTTTTGTGTAATCTATGAACAGAGATACACATTACACAGAGTGATTTATCTGACCCATAGATGAAACAAATTGCTCTCAGGAGGTGAGACTCTCACTATTGATAAGTAAAGAGAATCTAGAGGGAAATTCATCCTTAAATGACATCTGTCATTCTTTCCTGTGCCTGTTTTAGGGCAGATAAATCCTACTTATATTTGTTCACTGACCTGCTAAGAGGAAGCAAAAAAATCTTAAAATTGTCCTGTTTTTTGTTCACTACCTGTTTCTTTTGTGCCGAGGCTCATCTTCAGCTACATGCTTTGCCCTTGAAGCATTTCACCTTACCCTATGCAAAAGAGCATGACTGTATGTGTGAATGATATCTCTGTGTGTCATTATAGATTATGGACATTTACATTATTAGCATTTAAATAGTCCATATAATAGGTAGTAAAGAAAACCCATCATATGGTACACCAAAGTAATAGATGCCAGATGAAAGTGAGGTTTTCCCATCAGGTTTTGATGGATATGTTCCAGAAAGACTCAAAACATTTTAGCAAATTACCTTTTGCTCCTGTCATCTCTTTTAGCAAATGTCTCATAATCTCCATAAGACCATGTAACTCACAGTCAAATGCTGCAGATATGCCCCAGATGAGAAACCATCTTCTGTGTTCCCTCTGTGGATAGAGGATCATCTGTGCTGCTAAAAAGGCTCCATTCTGTGTTCTGGCATCATTTCAGACTGTTCCAAGTTTAGAATTTGAGCATCAGTTAGATGAGGTTGTAGCTGGCCTTTGTTTAGTTACGCTCCAAGCTCATTCAGGAGTGGTGTGGCAGGTTGGAGAGGAGGGAGCTGGTGTCCAGAAGTGGTTTCTCTGGGACTCAAGTGTGTGGTTTGGAGTTATTCCTAGCTGTCACAGGTTAGAAAATGCATAGATGGAATTAAGTCCTAAAGATAAGACTTTTTTTTATGGTGAATTAATGCTGTGAAATTTCATAATAAATTTCAGTGGATGTGTATAGAATGGCTATCAGTTGCTAGCAAATGTGAACTTTTCACTGCAGCAAAGTTTACATGACTGTTCTCTTTGGGTAGAAAATAAGGGTTTAAAAATCTGTTATGCCTCTTTTTGTCTGTGTTGACTTTTTCAAGAACTGTCAAAATTTCAGTGGTTATCATTCCTCCTGCACAGATTATCAGAGAACCAAAAAGTACAGTCAGTAATAAGGAACCATCTTTTTGTTAGCCAAGCTATGAATGTTCAGTGGTCAGTGAATATGAATCACAATTTCTTTCACTCTCATTCTGTAGATGGAGTGACGTTCACTATTACCACTCTTTGTATGGAGTTTGTTGGAGGACAAGAATTTTGGTCAAGGAAAGACCTTTATTCTTTTTTGTGTCTGAGGTCTGGCAGATGTGAATGCTGTGATGTAGATAATGAAGACTATAACACTTAGGTCTTTAAGTCCAGGTGATGCCTGCAGTACAGATAATTTTTCAAAGTTTTACAGGCAATGAGTTCTTTCATTTGTGTTTCCTAGCAGAATATTTATGACTTTCCTGATAAATTTACTGAAATCTTCAAAAATGCAGCACGTTGCACTTGGCCTTGTTGAATCTCACGATGTTCTCATGGGTCTACCTGTCCAGTTCCCTCTGGATGGCATCTCATCTCTCAGGCATGTCAGTGGCACCACTCAGCTTGTTGTCATCTGCAGACTTTCTGAGGGTGCACTCAGTCCTGCTGTGCCATCGATGAAGATATTAAACAGTGCTGGTCCCAGTATGGACCCTGAGGGATAACACTTGTCACTGGTCTGCATCGGGGTATTTTGCCATTGACCACTACCTTCTGGGTGTGACCATACAACCCATTTCTCATCCATTGAACAGTCTACCCATCATATCCGTATCTCTCCAATACAGAAAGGAGAATGCTGTGATGTGAATCTCTCAAGATATAATATAGTGGTCCAAAAAATACCAAGAGCCTTTTGAAAACTGATCTTGCTCTCATTAATGTGAAATTATTTTCACTGTTCAGAGCATTTAAAAAAACTGAAATGGCAATCATGTTCACGCTGTTATTCTAGACATGTAATGGCCATGATTATAAGGTGATTCAATTCCTGCCTTTCTTTCTTGAACAGATAGACATTTTCATCACAATAGCAGAAACTTGTAGAAATGGTGATGTCACTTAAGTCAAGATGAGTTAGGTGACTTATTTTAATTTAGATGTTAACTTTCAGAGGTGAACTTCCCTCTTTTGTTTCTGGTTATTCATGTCTGGTCCCCAACCTTACTCCTCCCCAGGTCTTCTACTAAGGAGTCATCTATAGGACTGTGGAAATGTCCTAGACAATCTGAAATCCTGATTACAGAGATCACTTTTATGAGTAGAACACTGTTCAGGAAAGCTGATTTCTGCTGGTGCTGTCACTTCACAGTGGAAGTTTAAAAATAACTGTGATCTAATAACATGAATGTATACATTTTTTTATTCTCCCCCTCAGTAAGGTCTGTTTCTTTACACTTTGAACCAAATTAGTTTCTATTGATATTGTTGCCTTTATTTGTATAAGGCACTTTGCTGCACAAACCAGTAGCAATTACTTCACATTTGCTTTGATCATAAGTCTTGTTAGGCAGTTTAACTGCTGTGTGTATTGAAATGGGGTTTGCCTTAAAAGGAAACAAAAGATTTTCAGGTCCTTAACACAATGCAACCAAGCCAGTCATATTTGAGACTTATCAGCTGATTTTGCTCTTTTAAAGATAAATAATCTTTTTCGCTCCTTACTTTTTGGTATTTTCAGACAAAGGCAGCAAGTTATTTGCTGATGAATTTTTGATAGACCCGTGTCATAGGATGTTGGCTGTCTAAGGAGTTTGATAATAAGATATTGAACTTTTCAATTCTAAAGGGTTTAACTTTCATCTTTTATCACAGTAATTGCAGACACTCTGGTATCTAAATAGCATAGAGACCTTTTGACAATCTCTTTTTTGCTTGAGACATGAGCTTTTTGTCCAAATTTTCTGATTGATACTTCACATCAGTAAATCTTCTGAAATCTTTGAAATACATTTAATATTATTTCTTTTTTTCTGAAAAGAGATATTCTGGCAAGTGAATGGGAATGAGAAAGTGTAAGGCCAAAGCAGGATTCATGAATTGAGTTATGCCAAATTTAGAAATGGCTGATTCTTTTTCTCTGCCGTGGCATGCTTCCTTGTAACTTCCTGATCAAGTTTTGAGGTTTCCCTTCTTAGTTATCAGTTTCAGTTCCTTTTTTTCAATCAATGCATAGCTGTTGTAAGACATACTAGTTGCTCCACAAGAAATGAGTTTGCAGAGTCCTGAATCTTTTAGTTAATGACATTGGAGCCTGTTTCACTTGTGTATATTGACTTAGTACATTCCAGAGAATTTATTATCTCTGTTACATTTTCTTGGAAATTTATAAAGACTTCTGAGGAACAACCTCAGGAGATATCCCTAAATGACCCAAAGCAGAAGAGTATGGAAACCAAATCACATTTTTGTTTTCAGAAATGAACGTTTCTGACCATAGTCTGGTGCAGAGACCCTAGTGCTATTTCTTTTCTCCTGTGTTAGGTGAAGTAATCCATGTTCCACTGTTACCACTTACATCTTTCGTGCACTCTGCAACTGCAGTGTAACCTTAACTACTGGCAAAACTTGCAGTGAACCTAAGTGATTGTGCGTGAAGCGTACCAGACCCAGTGGCATAATACCACGCATAAAATACAGAAGTTTACCTGAAAAAACATCTTAGAATGTTAACTTAAGCAAGGGAAGAGACATACACAATTTCTAGGCACAGATTTAGTACTTCTTCATGTCTGTATGGCCCAAGTCAAGAGCTCAATGTCTGAAGGCTTAGTGCTGAAGATACATGCATTTATCTGCTTGACCAATATATTTCCCTTGCTTTGAATGTTACAATTCAGAATATAGAATGTAACTGTTATAAAGAAAACAGGCAAGAGTGCACTTCATAGAGATTTTTACAGTTGCTATTGTTTTAGTTTTTCACATCAAAACAGTGTAAAACTTCTGCTAAGTACAAGCTTGAGAAGTGTGTCTAAATATCTTAAATTCAAGAATCAGTATTTAGGCATCTGTGATTTTAAAAAATATTAATCAGTAAGATATATATGTAATATTCTTTCGGTATGAGAACAAGATCATACTGTAGAAAAGGGATCAGCACCATTTGCTTTTTGATTTTCAGTTTCAGGAGACTGCAGTTATGAGCACAATCAAGAGAGTCGTGGGGCTAAATTTTCATCCAGATACTATGAATAACTTGCAGGATTTGTACAGCTATTCCTGTCTGAGCAGGGTTGACCCTGGCTGGATGCTCAGTGCCCATCAAAGCCACTTTATCAATCCCCTCCACAACTGGACAGGGAAGAAAAAAATATAATTAAAGGCTGATGAGTTGAGATAAGGGCAGGGAGACATCACTCACCAAATACCATCACAGTCAAAACAGACTCAGCTTGGGGATATTAATGGACCAGGACCCTGCTCCAGCAAAGGCTTCCCATGGGCTCACAGCCACCTCTTAGGCATCCTGCTCCAGCGCAGGTCTCCTCCACAGGCTGCAGGTGGATCTCTGCATCCCCATGGTCCTCCATGGGCTGCGGGGGCATGGCTGTCTCCCCACAGCCTGCATCACAGACTGCAGTGGAATCTCTGCTCTGGTGTCTGGAGCACCCGCTGCCCCTACTTCTCCTCTGACCTTTGGTGTCTGTGAAGCTGTCTCTCTCAAGTTCTCACTCCTCTCTTCTGTGAGTGCAATATCACCTCTGTGCAACAACTCCTCTTTCCTTCTTAAGTGTGTTATCGCAGATGTGTTACCATAACTCCTGACTGGTCCAGCCTTGGCCACTGACACATCCGTCTTGGAGACAGCTGGCATAGGCTCTGCTGGACATGGGAGAACCTTCTTGCAGCTTCCCATGGAAGCCACCCCTGTAGCCACCCTGCTACCAGGACCTGGCCATGCAAACCCAATGCGCTGCCTGTTTTCTTCACAGGTAACTTTATTTGCAGAATGTAAATACGATTACAAGGTTTCCCAGAGAAGCCCAAGTGTCACCAATGTGAAACTACATGGAACACTAAACAAGGAGAGGAAAAGCAAAAGCAAGAAAATGGACAAAAGGCCCAGGGCTACGTGAGAAGTTCTGAAAGACATTTTTAAATGTGATGTCTGGAAAGTTCATCAGCAAGAAGGATAACACATAAAGGAATAAAACCCAATAAACTCCATAAAATTCAGTTCTTATGATGCCAAGGAGTAAAGAGAAATCTTCAGAAAATTTGGCTCCATGTAGCTCAACTGTGAAGAAAATTAACCTTGTAGATAATTTTTCTGGCTGGTCCCAAGATAGGAGGTGTTTTCTACTGTCTTCTTGAACGTAAGACTCGTCAGAATTTTTTAACTGAAGTTATTCTGGGAAAGAATTCTGCGAGCCTAAAATTTGCCTCAGGTTTGCCTCATCTAAAAACAGTGAAAGGAGGAGTGTGAATTTGCTCATCTATGAAGTTTATTCTTCCTTGAATATGTTTTTTAAAGCTGAAGGTACTGATCTCCTGCTTACAGCACACAAAAAAGCAATGCTTTGATTGACCTCATTGATCTTGTTAAACCAAACAGCTTTCTTACTTAGATGAAAATGTACATCAGAAGTAGATCAAGCTTTGCTGGAGTGTGGTAGAAAGAGATCTGCTGGAAATTCTCCTGTATGATGAGGGAGAGATAGATTCTTCTGTGTGAAAAATCCCTGCACCCTCTGTTGTTCGGGTTGCATTCTCACATGTGAATAAGGAGACCTGATCTCTTGAAGCTGGTTAAGTTGTGTTGGTGTCAGTCACTGGAGAATTGGGCCCTCTGGGTGAACAGATTTAGAGAAAAAACCCCAAAAGCCCAGTGCATTGGTCACTCACAATCAAAGTGTACAGCTGTGGCAAAAGTCTGTTGTTTATATATACACCTTTCAAAAAGGAAGCTGTGTGTAGTGGTGTGTTGCTACAGCAGCATTTGGGTCTTTATTGAGACATATAATTAGAGATTTTACAATTTGATGTGCCAAGCACTGCATTCTCTCCACAAGTTTTAAGGTGATAATCACTTTTATTGCTGGAATTTCATTCATGGAAGTAATGAAAAACCCCAAATGCCATTTAGAATAAACCTGTCTGATGTCTCCTCAGGTTAGTATTCACAACTGTGAATTAATTGGAAGAATAAAGGGTAGAACTTTAACTACACTCCAGGTCCCATCTTGGTCTTAAAAATCTGTGTGTATAATGCAGTCTGCAAGTCATGTGCCTTCTCCATTTGAGGTCAGTGCTGAAAACAGTCTTTGGTTGAAGCATAATTAAAATCAGGCTCTCAGAGGATCATCATTTTTCCTGGTAGGGTTCTGTAATTATGCATTAACTAGTTATCTCTTGTGCTGGAGGTAGTAAAAGCACAGCAGAATTTTTTTATTTTCCCTGTATTTTTGTGTAGAGGCCAAGGGGAATTTTTGAAGCAGACCTCCAATGCAAAAATCCATAAATCCACGCTGTGTTTTCATGTTATATACTATATGGCTCCATCTACACTACAAAAATTATAAAATAAGAGCAGTCAAGCCATTCTAGTTATTTGGAAATATCCCTCAAGAGAGGATGGAAGATTTTTTTTTCTATTACTATATTTTGCCATCATAATGGATGTCTATAACAAAATAAATTCCTGACTCCTCTCTCTCTTTTTTTTTTTTTTTCCTGACAGTCAATAAATTTACCAGTGGTTGGCAACTCAAGTATTTTGGATCATGCTGAGGCTCAGCAATGTTCCAGATGAAGCCTGTAGCCCTGTTGGAGCTGGTCCCACAAACTCTGCAGCATGTTGTTGTCAGCCCTCCCTGCCATACCCACAGGGTTCTGATGACGTTATTGCTGGGCTTCACACAAGCTAAAGCTCATAAAACTGAAACTTTTCTTTATATGAAGGCAGTAGTCACAGTCAATGCATTTAACAGATGCAGTGGGCCCTCTTGGTGCATTCAGGGGACTGCTTAGGAATCAGATTTTTTTCCAAGAGAGAAAGCAACAGTGTTACATGAAACCTCTGGATTTAAGGTTTTTTTTAAATCCTTTTTTTCTTTTAGAAATATTTTTCTTGTTTTGCAGGATGGAATGTTAGAGCATACACAGAGGCCTGGAAGTTTCATTTGAGATGGTTGTTTTAGAATGCTCTTGCAAGCTCTGTGGACTGAAAGGAACTGGGCAGAGCTGGGAGGTGGGAAATGGGCATCACTAATATGATGTAAAAATTCACACACATGACAATCTGAATGTAGGTAAAACAAAAGTAGCTATTGCCCTTCCTTTTCCCAGAAGCAAAGGTACTGCAGTCCCTTGGTGAGTAAAAAACAAATTTCTGCCTTGTTATAAATTCTAGGAATAGTGCAGGTACTATACTATAAAGATAGAATTGCATATTTTGGTTTTCCAAACTTTTCCCCTCCTGGTGTGGATATGGTTTTATTGTACACCTGCATTTATTTACGTGTGTTCCTGGAACCGCGAAAAATTTTTTGCCTGGATTTATAGGTTGGTATGTGTACAGTGGTTTGGTTTCTCCTGAATTTTTCTTCCCAAAACAAACCCAGTTCCTCTCTGTACATGAGATGTGTGGCGGGCATGCTGCCACATGTGTAGCCTAAGCTGCACTTCAGCATTTCTTCCCTCTCTTCATCTTCCCTCCTACTAGCTGGAAATTGTGCGTAGGTGCAGGACATGCACAGAAACAGTTCAATCAGTGCTTTGTTCTCCCATGTCCACACAATAAATGGTGGTGGTTTTGAAGCAGGAGGACTCCCCACAGACTGTTCCAGATAGACTTGATTTTTACAGTAGTGAGACAAACCCTCAGCTGTGTAAGATGTAGTGTTCAGAAATGTACCTGAGGGGAGGGTGAAGGAGAGCAGAGTTGACAAGGAAAGAAGATCAGATTCATGTTTTTAAAGAGATATTCACTGTAACATGGTGTGGAGCAGCTTTTAACTAGTCAGTGGACATGGTTCAAATGCATGTAGCTTTGTGGTTAATGGTTTCTCTAAAGCAATGATTAAAGACAACTCTGGAAAGAAGTCATACTCAGCCATGAAACGGGAGAGGGTTTTTGTGGGAGGGGTTGTGTATGGGAAGACAGATACAGGGCGTTTTCTCTCTCTTGTATGTTTCTTTTTCAATTTCAGAGAAAGTTTACTCCTCCTGTGGCTTTTGCTGGTAGCAATAGATGGGAAAGCCCTCACCCAAACCTTTGGCTATGCTTAGGTGAAAGTTCCTCCTGCTTCATCTCTTAGACGAAAGATACAGTTTTCTTTTATGAATTAAAGGGAATAGTCACTCTATTACTCTCTGTTCCCAACCCCCACTTTCTCTCCCTCTCTTTGAATCTTAGAAGCTGACAAGAGGTAGATAAGACTGTAAGTTATTTGAAATGATGATTGACTTATTTTCAAGCTACTGGTCATAAGAATAAAGCAGATATACACCACATGTTCTTAATTTTAAACACATTATTAGTCTGAGCTATTTAATGGAGATTCATTTCTGGTTTCAGCCTTATTTGAAAGTCCTAATTAAGTAGGCAGTAGCTATTGAGAAACAGTGGCCTGAATTTACTGAGGGTATAATTCTGAATTTGGCTCTGGTTTCAGATCTGTCTGAATAAGACTAGTCTGAGAAATTCAGGGTTTTCTGTTCTTGAGGTTTTCCTTCAGCAGCTTACAAATGTCACTGTTTATGACACTGGCAAAGTTTGAAAGCTGTAAAGATATTGCTCCAGAAAGTATTTTTATAATGTACAGCCATTCAGATTCAGACACTGTAAATCAAAAAAGAAAAATAGTCAAGTAAATTCTAACTTTATAATGAATAAAAAAAGTCCTTTTTTTTTTTTTCTTCTTCTTGTTTAGCCAAATTCTGGGGTCTAAATTTCAGTCCAAGCAATTTTATTTTCAGCTAGCCCTCTCTGCCTGCAATTAGTCTGAACAGCTTTCAAGTGGATTTGAAACTATCCCAGACCCACTTCTTTTCATTTAAATTTAACTGTTTGTCTAGTGGATTAAAGGACTTGGTTTCTGATGGGGTGACTTCCATTTATCATGTGTATTTCTTGATTGTGCAGCTGTCAGTCTGTATAAGAATGCGTTAAGAGAAACAAATGACCCAGCCAGTAAAACTACTCAGGGAAGTAAAATATCAGCCAGAATAATTTCTCCCTGGATATGGGAGTGGCTGGAATACTCTGGGACAATACTGCAGCGGAGCATTTGGAGCAAGAACAAAATTTAAAAGTGAACAGGGAGCCCTGCAGTTTGAGCCAGTCCCCCAGCACAAATAAAAAGAAAATACTTAATCTCTCTTTAAAATATATGAAGTGCATCAGCCTCTGTGAGTAACCTTGCTGAGCAGAGACGTTAAATTACCGAGAACTCAATGGTCCATCACATGTTGTTTAATAGACTCATCCAAAGAACCAAAGTGGTGAGTGGAAGGCCTCTGTGCATGGGCCATTCCTGTATCCTGGAGTTCTCCATGAGCTCTGTTAGAATCAACACACAAAATTTCATGCTTTGAGCTATCATTATTGAATGTTTGCACTGCAGTAGGACCATAAGTTAAAAACCTCATGGTAATTGCTCCCAGGTGCTAGATACTCCACAAACAGTTTGTAAATGATTCCCCCTGCTCCAAAGTGACATTGTAGGACTGATGAAGATTTTATAATAAGTCATTTAAAATTGTGATACCCTTGAAGTATTTCGTAAAATCAGCTGATCCAAGTTCTGAGTTTTAATTTTCTAGCTCTCTGCCATTACACTATTCCTACTTATTTGCATAGATTTGTTTCTTTCCCATTCTTTCTTCTGTTAGCAACTTTATGTCTTAAACACTAGGAGCATGTCTTAAGCTCTAGGGGCATCTCCTTGCCCTTATTGCGGAACGTGAGTGTAGATTTTAGTTTCAGTAAGAGTAGATAGGCAATGCAGATGGATTGTGAGTAGCCTATTTTGTAGGACAAAATGTTCACTTTATGGTCCTTCTCAAAGCATTAATAGGAGTTTCTTTTGGACAGAAGGGATGTTTGACTTTGACATTAGGAGTTTCTGTGCCATCTTTCCCATTCACTCTCTTGGATAGGTAGATAAGTATAAAGATGAACCAGGAATGCAACAGTGCGTGTGCATGTTAATTAGTCCTCTTCAATGGAGTAGTGGTACAGTTGGAAAAAACCTAAAAGATAAAGAAAAAATCCTTGCCACTTCAAGCTTAAAAATAAAAAACCCCAAAGAATATCCATCTTGCAAACTTTAATCATGTTGATGTCTACATCTGAGCTAGTTATTTGACTCTCTGTTAGGGGAAATCTGGTTTACATGGTCAACAGAGTGATTAATCTGACCAAATGTAGATGCCTGGTACAGGAATGAGCTCAAAGCTGGGCTTTCTGGAAGCAGGCCCTAGGGTGGTCTGAGCTAGGGGAAAAATCAGTAGCACAGCTGAAGTTCATGCACACTAATGCAGGCAGCATGGGTAACAAGCAAGAGGAGCTGTAGGCCAAGGTACAACAGCAGGGCTATGATGTAGTTACCATCAGAAACGTGGTGGGATGACTCACACAGCTGGAGCGCTGCACTGCACAGTTACAAGCTCTTCAGAAGAGACAGGAAAGGGGGAAGAGGTGGAGGGGTGGCCCTTTATGTTAGGGAGGCTTTTGATGCCATCCATGGGTATAGAAATTAATGACAATGAGGTTGAATGCC
>WBMY01008381.1:0-18184 GCA_013397315.1 Donacobius atricapilla
ATACCCCATCCAGGAAGTCCCACTGGGAGGGCCACATGGGAGAATTGAGTTTCTAACTGTCCCACTTAACTCTTCCAACATGAGGGCATTAAAAAAAAGAATTTAAAAGGTCTACTAGAAGATCCTATTGGATTAGAACAAGTAAACCAGTATTGAACAAGTAGACCAGTATTTGGGGCCCAATATTTATACTGAAGATAAAATGCAATCCATACTAAACCTTTTGTTTACATACGAAGAAAGACAAATGAACAAAGTAGCAGGGATGCAGGTACAGGAGAGGAAACATGCAAACGGACCCCCTGGGGAGGTGAAGATGCCATCACAGTGCTGGATGTGGGACCACAATAACCCTAGGGGACGGCAAAACATGGAAGAGTATAGAACACTAATTACCAGGGGAATCAGGGAGGCTGCTCCCCAAGTCAGAATGCCCATAAGACATTTGTTGAACAACAAAAGAAGGAGATCCCAACCGAATGGCTAGAGAGTTTAAAGAGAAATAAAAGACAGTACTCAAGAGTGGACACAGATACAGAAGTTGGACAACTTTTGTTAAAAGTAAACCTTGTCATTCATGCTTGGCCAGATATAAGAAGAAAAACAAAAAGATTAAAAGATTGGCAAAATAGAGGATTAAATGACCTGTTAAAAGAAGCCCAAAATGTATATGTATGGAGGGACGAGGAGAAAACAAAGGGAAAAGCTAAAATAATGGCAGCAGCTATTGTCCAAGAAAACCACCGTGCAAAGACCCACTCCTATAAGGAGGTGAGGCCCCATTCAAGCCACAACAAGGGGGACCGAGAAGAGGTTAAGGTGAACAGAGCTCCCTGAAAAAGAGGCCCTAAAAAGGAAAAAGGGGAATTTAATAACTGAGGCCCAGTCTGTCATTATTGCAAAGAAATCGGACACTTAAGGTGAAACTGCCCACTGAGAGAAAAGATCTGGAAGTTTTCAAAGAAGTTCAAGAAACAGACCAATAGGGGAGTCAGGGGCTCTGTCTCCTAGGATTAAAATATCAGCAGGAGCCCTTGATAACTTTAAAAGCAGGTCCTCAGAAAAAAAGAATTTGAATTTTTAGTGGATACGGGGATGGAGAGGACTGTGTTTGTAGAACTTCAAAAGGATGCTAGAAAAGCCAAAATACAATTCAGGTAATAGGGCCAAAAGGAGAAAGATTTAAAGCACCGGTTATAAAACATGTGACACTTGAAAGAACAAACAAAATAGGAATGGGAGATGTTTTATTTGTACCAGGGGCAGGATGTAATTTACTGGCAAGGGATCTGCAAGTACAGTTAGGCATCAAGGTGCTGCCAGAAAGGGCCAAAATGGTAGCCAAACTTCTCCAATTAAAAGAAGATGAAAAGCAAATTAAAGAAGTAGTCTGGGTCAAGCCTGGAAATAGGGGCAAGTTAAACATAACCCCTATGCTAATTAAAATAACTAACCAAGATTGCCTAATTCGAGTATGGCAATACCCACTCTCTTAGGAAGCAAGAAAAGGGCTGCAGACAGTAATTCAAGAATTAATTAAAGATAGAACTTTAGAACCGTGAATGTCTCCCCATAATACTCCCATATTGCCAGTAAAAAAAAAATAAAATGGGACATACAAGCTTGTCCAAGACCTGAAAGAAGTAAACAAAAGAAGGGGAGGACAGTGTCGAGAAATATGTCCTGTATATAGTGCAAGCTTTAAAGGATCTGCAGAAAAAGGGGAGAATCCCACAGACTGCTACCCTAGATTTCAAAATTCATGTCAGTCTTGGAGACTGGGTAATGGTTAAATCAGGGAAAGACCAGCTTTTAACCCCCAATGTGTAAGTGCCTTTCAGGTTCTGCTCACCACCAAATCAGCTATACAAACTGCAGAGCAAGGCTGGGCTCATGCTAGCAGGATAAAAGGACCAGTAGTCACCTCCACAGAAGTACTGAAAATGACTCTAAAACGAAAAACATGGGCTCAATGTGGCAAGTGAACTACGGAAAACCACACATCAATCCAGACTGCAGGAGAGTTCCCTGTGGGCCTTATCGGTTCTTCTATATTCCCAAAGGCCAGAGGTTTTCCAAATTCCGGAGTGGTAATTTTACTACCTCCCCAGTCAGGGGGTTTGGGGTTATATAAATTAACAAACACTGGGTCCATAAATCCTAGAGTTTTTGCTTTAGCCTATGACCTGCAAAAAGAAACCCCATCAGCTCTCCCTAGCAAAACATTTTCCAGATTTATTCCAGGTCACATACCCTGCTTAAAAAATCCTGAAGCAAGACAGCCAAACTGGACACAATGTCAGTGTGAAAACTGTGGCTAGCTCTAGCAGTGTAACTCCTCCAGGCAGCAAGCATGTTATAAAATTTGTGGAGGGAAAGGAAAAAATCTAAATACCACCAATCGAAGGAAAGTACCAATTCTAACACTTTATTGTGGAGTTGAATGGGTGTCTCCCAATACTCACGAGCTATTAAAAGCTGAGTAGAAGGCTGTAGTAAATCAAAGACCATATTTTGAGTGCAGGTAACAACTCCATATGATGAGGAGATAATAAAGTCCTATTCTACAAGTGAAATTAGTAAGTGCTGGCTGATTAAGGAACAAGAAAGAACCACAATACCATAAAAAGCAGGTGACATATAATTTTGTGATAAGGAGATAAGGAGGCAAGACCAGATTAACCACCATACTCACCACCAAGAAGATCATACTTACATGCTGTGGGCAGCAATCCCATAAAGCATGAAATGTGGGAATGCACGTTATACTGGACTCCTATTACTCCTCATTAGTCTTTTCCTTCTTGGGAATTCAGATGTCACAAATGCAACAGACTGCTGTACCATGGAAAAATGCAAGGTTCTTATTTTAGCTTTCATATCACCACTAATGAGACCAGGTGGGCTTCATCTGCCTGAAATGTACCTGAAGGCCCTTCAATAAATACAACTGCTTTTTATTCCCCTAATTTTGTCTGCCCTCTGCTTTTAGGCAGTCCCAAAAAGCCATCTGTTCAAAGCCCTCTCTTTCCCCCCCTCTATTCCACCTTTCCCATTGTGCCCTGAATCCCCGACTCCTACCCCTGATCTTGGTTTGGGGGGTCCCACTCCCCTCCCACTCGTTTTGGGGATCCTACCCCACCTTTCCTCCCTGCCTCCCACATTTCCCATCACTCCCTTCTTCCCGTGCTCCTCACTCACCCAAGCTCCCTTGGCTCCCAGCTAGGGGGCCTCCCAGCACCACCAGTACGGCTCCAGCTGCCCCCACAGGCCCCATTCACAGCCCTGGGGAGGTGCTGACACCCCAAAAGCAGATGTGCTGTGTCATGGGAGGCTCCAAGATCATCCAGTGCTGCTTGATGCTATTGTCCAGCAGGATGGTGTTTGCAGCGGGGTTGTCCTGCAGCAGGGGTGATGCTGGGCTGGGAGATGGAGCAGACGAGAGAGGGAAAGGGGCAGTGACTTCCTCCTCACCTGCCTCAGTGTCCCAGGGCCTCTTCCTCTTCCTTGAAGCATCCTCCTCCTGCCTCTGGTCACGGTTTGAGAAAAGGAAATCCTGTTTCCTGGAGAAAAACATGGTTTGAGAGCATTTGGTTGGGGATTCCTCCTGCTCAAGCCCACATCTAGAAGTCACCAGACAAGCTCCCTCTTGTGTCCATAAAAACCTCCAGACCACCAAGATTCAGCCCAAAAATCTCCAGACTGTTAAAAATGCATATTATATAGTTGGCTTTTCGCAAACATTAAGATGAATACTATATGTATAATGTGGGAAGATTGCACTGTATTTTCTTTTATTAATAGAGATTAGAAATGTGATGAATGTGTATTTTTTTTATGATTGTAACACAGTAAAAGACTGGGGTTTTTTTTTTTGTAACATCTAAACTGGCCAAACCAGAAGGTAGGGGGTGTCATCCTGCATTCCTGCATGAAGATTGCTGACCAAAAGATATTGAACCTCTGTTATCAAGTATCTTATCCAAATGAAGAGGACCAAAACCTCAGGAGATTTTATGGGACCTATGCTATCAGACGGAGTGGAGCCACCCACAGATGGATCTACCAGATAAAATGATTTGGGGTAGTTGAAACTGAACAAAAGAAAATTCTATCCAAAAAGGAATGTTTGAATCATGCATGTGAATTTATAAATATGCAACAGACTGATACTTCTAAGGAACAAGCTTTTTGTTAGTGGGTGTCCTGGCTGGCTGGGGCCAGGCACCTTTGGCCAAGAAACTGTCTTTACTTTTGTCTGTCTCTTAATTGTCTATTTTTAATTTTTTTTAAATGAAACTGTCGTAAATTTCAGACTCAATGTTAATTTCCAATCAGAATTTTATTAATTACAGCAAGCAAGGCATAAGCAAAAACAGCGCTGGGCGACAGGGAGTCTTCGCTCCGCAAACTGCCGCAAGTTTGGTGGTTTTACATCCCTCTTTTATACAGTTACATTTCTTGTTGACATGTCCTTTCCAGTGTACTCTGCGCATGTGCGTCCGTGTTGCTAGGGGGTCTTTCCCGCCTCCTGGTGGTCGGTGGAGGAAGGCTCGAGGTCTTCCTCGAGGTTGACCTTTTCACCCCGGGTCTGAGCCCTCCTTTTAAGGCAAGCTGCTGGCGCATCTCTTTCACCTCTTGTAACTTGAAGCATGTACCTTGAGCGACCATTAACCACACCCTAATGTTCTTAACCGCACCCCAATGTTCTTAGTGAACAAAGTATCTTTCTTTATCTTTCACAAAACCTATAAATTTTTCTAAGAAAGTGAACCTTGGTATTTCTGAGGGTTTTCTCAGCCAAATCTTGGTGACCTTGTGAAAAACAAGATTGAGCTCCCCAAGACTTGAATGGATCATGATCATCCCAAAACAAGCTCCCCAGGAGCTCCCCCTCTCTAGTCTCTACACTTTGGACTCCTGGGGGTTCTGTGTGTATTGAGGGTTCTCCTCTCTGGCATTCCCACCCTCTCCAGACTGTCAGGGGTTCCAGGAATCTCTAGGGTCCCCCCTCTCTGCTCTTCCGACCTTGGCCTTCTGGAGCTCCCCCTTCTCTCTGCTGCTGGGGGTTCCCTGCCACCCCTGGGGGCTCCCTGCCTCCCCCTCTGGGCTCTCACTTAGCGATGCCGGGGCTCTTGGGGTCCCAGCNCAAAATCTCCCCTAAGGGCATTTGCGGCTCAGCTTTGGAGTCCTTCAAGTTCTAAAAAGCCTCCCTCTCTCTCTCCCCTACACCCCCCTCCCCAAAAATACCCTCCCACGGACCCTCGAGGATATTTGGGCGAGCTCCCCCTCCGCGGTCACATATGAGACGCGGGGGATGGGGGGGCAATCCCCCAGGGGGCTGCGGGCACAAAGAGGGCAGGACCGCGTGGTCCATCCGCTTCCAGTTCCTGCTCCTCCTCCTCCTTCCCTCGTCTTCCTCCCACTCCTCTTCCTGTTCCTTCTCCACCACTTCTCCTCTTAATCCCTCCAGCCCTTCTCCCGCTACTTCTTCGTCACAGCTCTACCATCTCCACTCTTTCTACCCCTTTCCCAAAGCCCTGGCAGCCCGCGGGAGGAGCAGGGATGGAGCTGGGACTGGTTGGGATGGGCAGCGCGGAGCTCCCGGCTGCTCCCACCCACTGGGGGCGGGGGGAACCTGGCCCGCAGAAAAGGAGAGGGAAACTGGGAAAACTGGGGGTGCAGAACAAAACTGCCCCCCCCGGGTGGGAAATTCCATTCCTTTGGGCTCTTCCTAGAGGCCTGGTGATGTTGGAGGGAGACTGCACAGACAGATGAGGGATCCCAAGGGTGGGATTTTGGGGATAGAATCCGTGAGGATGGGAATGTCCCGCTCCCTTCCCGGGGTAGGGTCACACCTGATGAAATTAATAAGCCTGAATCCGGCAATTGTTAAAGCCTTTTGTTGGTTTGATGTTCCTTGTTAAGTATTCACTCCCTGGCGACTAGCACGTTAGTCATGTTTTAATCCCCGGTTGTCACTCACCTTTTGTCCCTTTCCCCCGAGCTATCATCGAACCCCACTGCTCCCAACAAGGTGACCAAGAGGTGGAGGAGGAACATGGTGCATATGCAAATAAAGGAGGCCCGGTGCCAACTGGGAAGAAAAACTGCCTCAAAGTAGGAGAACATTATCAGACTAAATCAGCCAAGGGGCAGTCAAAGGGTATGGACAGGTTTTGCAGAAGCGAGACTACCCTCTCCCAAAGTTGGACAGTCTTGTCCCTCAGCTCACCCTAACCTTCAAGGACAACACCTATGGTGGGACCCCTGGACCTATGGGTTAATTGTGCTTACTGATGCTGCTGCGAGGACAGAAATTCCAACTGTGCCAGCATTCCAGCGGACAAAACTGCCTACCTGCTTCTCCAAGTTGTTCGTGGGAGCAGTGGTGGTGTGTGTGTGACCCATTGGGTCCCTACCCTGACGCTGTTTGTCACACACACACGCATGCACGCGCGAACTATGAACTGATTTATTTTAAAAAATCTGACTCCATTTTATAGTATTTCTACAAAACCAGGGATTGGGGGAGAAGGTTGACACCTCTCCCCATCCCATTGGTCAAGACAACTGTCCATCAGCTGTCCATATCTCTAAGAACAGGAATGAAAACTTTCCTTGAAATTACGAAAACATTGCCTGCGTTTACATCACCCAAGCGTGAGAAAAAACCCAAACCATGAAACTGTGAAATACAAGAGAAGGCTGAAAAAAATCAGGGCAACACTACCCCAGGCTGATTCTAATAAAGGCATTAAAAGGAACAAGTCTCCTGCCCTGTTTTTATCACCTGAGCCAGGTGTGCAGGGCAGGACCTTGCCCTGACCCCAAGCACTGTCCCAGTGGCAGGATGTGCTTCCTCTCGACCTCTTCCTTCTGCGGCCCCAAGCCCAGCTTGGTGCTAAAGAAAGGGGCTGGGGTGGGGTGCTGATGTTTGGCCCGGGCTCTCTCGCTGTTCTCGGCTCCCGCAGAGTCCCAGGCTGACGGGGCACCGACTGCCCGGCACCGCAGGCCCCGAGCCCCTGCTCAGCAAGGGGGCAGTGTCCATTGCCGGCCCCTTGCTGGGGGCTCCGGCCATTCCCCACCCCTGGCACAACCCCTCAGCTCTCACTGCAGCTCCCTCGAGCTGGGCACTGCGGGTTCCGAAACAAGACAGAATATTCAGTTCATGGAATCTTTGTTAGCTCTGCTGAGATGTGCAAATCCAGCTGCTGCTGAGACAATCCTATCTCACACTAAAAGGTTCCCACCCAAAATGCTACATTCAGTTCTGACACACCATTAGGAAATCCAAGAGCAAAACAGAAAGCTGATTACAGAATCTTGCAAAATCACATCAGAGAACATTTTGTTACAAAATCACAAATATTAACAGAAGCTAAGAAAGTCAATAATGTTAGAAAACAAGCTTCAAACACTTGGACTAGAAGAGCTCAGGCAATACATTTGATTGGAATGAGCCCTCTCTTTCTGACATGAGCAATGCCATCGAATTTCCCAAACCAGGGAAATAGGGAGCCCTGGCAGCTTCACACACAGTGATGACACAGAACAGGGCAGGGCAAGCAGCTGTCAAAATTAAAATTTCTACTTGCAATTAAGAACTTTTGTTCCAAGTTCTACTATAGCCACCATTAATATAGTCAAAAAGAACAAAAATAGTAATAGTAATAATAATAACTGTAACATTAATAGCAACAATAGCAGTAATAATAATTAATAATGGTAATAAAACCCATACTTACACTAGGTTTGCATGGCCAGGTTTTGGTAAGAGGGGGGCTCTAGGAGTGCCTTCTGTGAGAAGCTGCTGGAAGCAGCTGCTGCTTCATGTCCTGCTGAGGCAACGCCAGCTGGCTCCAGGATGGACCGGCCACAGGCCAAGGCTGGGCCCTTAGAAATGGTGGTAATGCCTTTGGGATAACAGATTTAAGAAAATCAGTTATCATGTAGTTGCAATTGTGACCAGGGAAGAGCAGATTGAGAACATGTGAGAGGAACAACTCTGCACACACCCAGGGCACGGCAGGAGGAGGGGCAGGAGCTGCTCCAGGTGCTGGAGCTGATTGCCCTGAGATTCTGTGGTGCAGTCCGTGCTGAGGCAGCTGAGCCCCTGCAGCCCATGGAGGGCACGGAGTGCAGAAATGCACCTGCAGCACCTGCAGGAGCCCATGCCAGAGCAGGGGGGTGCCTGAGTGGAGGCTGTGACCCCATGAGAAACCCGTGCTGGAGCAGGGACCTGGCAGGGACCTGCAAACCTATGGAGAGAAGCCCACGCTGGAGCAGGGTCCTGGTAGGACTTGTAAGCCCATGGAAGAGTGACTCATGTTGCAGCAGTTTGTGAAGGACTGTCCATGAGATGAACTCATGCTGGAGAAATTAATGGAGAAGTCTCCAAGAGGGACCCTGGCACAGCAGAAGTATGACTCCTCTCCCTGAGCAGCAGGAGAAGGAATGATGAACTGACCAGAACCCCCATTCCCTGTCTCCCTGCACCCACTGGAGGAGGAGGTAGAGCTGGGAAGAAGGGAGGTATGGGCAGGTGTTTTTAAAGCTTTATTTTACTTATCACTATCTTGCTCTGATTTTGATAGCAATAAATTCAATTGTTTTGCCCAAACAAAGTGTGTTTTGCCCATGATGATATTTGCTGAGTGATCTGTCCCAATCCTTATCTCAACCCATGAAGCCTTCATTCTGTTTTCTCTCTCCTGTCCATCTCTGGAGGGGAGTGAGAGAGCAGCTTTGGTGGGTGCCTGGCATCCAGCCAGGGTATACTGACTACACTTCCTTTCCATATTTCTTTCTTTCCAGAGGTCACTGTGAAAAGGTCAAGTGAGGCTTTGATGGAGGGAGTGAAGGTGGCAGGGAGTAGTGGGAACAGGAGCCACAGGGATGTGGGACAGGCATCAGAGGGGCGCAGGCACCTGGCAGGGGGCAAGGCCTGTCTCCCTGGCCCAGCAGCAATCCCGTGCCCAGCCCAAGGCACTCCCACCAGGGGCTGGGCCCCAGAGGCAGGGGGAGAACCCAGTCCTGGGGGCAGCGTTTCTGCCCCGATCCCTGTCCATGTGCACAGTGACCGCTGGCATGGGCTGCACTGGACAGCGTGACCTGCTGGGGACATTGAGAGCTGCCCCCTCTGTGACTCTGCCCTTGGGATTTCACAGGCACCAAACAAATCACAGCCAGCCCTGCCCGTTGTCATGTCCCACGTACTAGAGAGCATCACAGCCAGCTCTGCTCCTTGCGATGTCACAGGCCCTACGAGTATCCTGAATGTGGGAAGAGGTTTCAGAGCAGCTCCTATACCCTCCTACATCAGTGGATTCACACTGCAGAGAGGCCCTACGAGTGTCCTGAGTGTGGCAAGAGCTGCAGGTAAAGCTCAGCCTTGATCCAACACCAATGGAGTTGGAAGCCCTGCGAGTACCCTGAGTGCAAGGAAGAGCTTCGTGCGCTCCTCCAGCTCCATCCCCCAGGGAGGATTGGCATTGGATGATCCTCAGTGACTCCTGTTAGGCAGAGCCCCGGTGATCCGTGTTGAATAAACACCAGGCTGGGGAGCTCCACCTCTTCCTGGCTCCCCGTGGCCTGGATTTTCTTTGCATTTCTCTTTCTCCTTTCCAAACACCCAAAACCGGGGTAAAAAGAAAGACTTTGAACTAAGACATGGATGGAGACATGGGGGGAACTTGCAGGGGCTATGGGGGATGCTGGGTTTGAGGGAGTTGAGAGCTTCTGCAAGGCACTTGGGGATTGCTCAGGGCTTTGGGGACCCCAGGCCCAGCGGCTCTGGCTGCACTGGGAGACCCTGGCGGAGGTTCTGGGGCAGCTGATTAAGGACTCCCTGCCCTGGACCTATCCACATGTCCCCGTGTCCCAGTTCCTGGTGTCCCTTGTCCCGGATGCCCCTCTCCTTGCTGTCACTCCTGTGCATGTCGCCCATTCCCATGTCTCCCCACTCCTGGTCCCGTCCTGGTCCTGAAATGTTAATTTTGAGAAATTAAGGATTTTAGAAGAGTTAAGATCATAGTCAAAGCAGATGTTGCTGAGTTAGCTGAAGTAGATAGATAAGCTTTTGCCTGTAGCTAACAGAAGCCGGACCTTAGATAAGCCACCCCGGATCTAGTAACTCATTGCTTGCCAAGTTTAAGCTGCCCTTGTAATACAAAACAATAGCCAGACTTCCCCATGCTAGGAAACAGATCAAATACGGGAAACAGATCAAATACGGGAAATTCTACCAAGGATTCATCTGTCACGTCTGTCACGAATACACTGCAAAGGTAGAAAGGTCAGAACGAAGACGACTTCTTTTACTTCATCATTTTAATTGACCCCTCCTCAGAAAAGACCACCGACTCATTTCAGGGAACAAACCACGCATGCTTAATAGCCTTCTTGCCAATTAGCATACAAAGCAGAGAAGAGGAAGTGACAAGAGTATGACTATGCATTTGTATTTTGTGTATTTAACACTTTTGTAAATAAAAGGCTTTGTAATCACCTGTGAACTTCACAGTGCGCATTAGGGAGCTATCCCACGCGCTGCCCAGCCGCGCTGCCCGGCCGTTATAATAAACATACACTTTCTAACTTAGCTGTTAGGGAGTCTTCGTCCGTCATAGTTGGATATCGATATTAGATCGATATTCATATTTTAATAATTCAGTCCCATCCCAGTCCGAATCCCATTCCTGGTCTCATTCCCTGTCCCTGTTACGTATTCTCTGTCCGGTTGCCCTTCCCATATTCTCAGCCCTGTATTCCCTTTCCTGTTCCTGTTCTCGGATTCCCGTTCGCATATTTCCAATTCTATATTCCCTCTTCTGTTCCCACATTCTCATTCCTGGTCCCATTCCCATATTCCAGTTATCGTATTTCTAGTCCCATTCCCTTATTCCCGTTCTCATTCCCTAGCCCGGTCCTATCTTCCTGTTCCTCATCTCATATCTCAGTCCGCTTGCTGTTTCCGTATTCCCAGAACTGTTCCCTTATTCCCAACCTCGGTGCCGTTCCCGGTCGCTGTCCCCATTCCCGGTCGCTGTCCCCATTCCCGGTCGCTGTCCCCTCTCACCGGACGTCCCCGCCATCGCTCCGCTCCCCTCCGGCCCTCACGTGGCCGGGCAAACCCCGCGCTGGTCCCACTCATCAATCACAGCGCGAGATCCCCTCTTGTGTTTGCATATCTCCGCCCCCCGCTGGCCACGCCCTCCGGCGGCTGTAGCCGCGGCCGGGCGCTGCTTCCTTCCAGTTCCCTCCCAGTGCTCCCACTAACAGCGGTACTGGGAGGGAAAGTGCTCCCAGTTCCTTCCCGCTGCTCGCGGATTGCGCCCGGTGCTCCCATGATCGCTCCACGCTACTTTCGCCGCACGGGGAGGAGCCGCTTTGGGGACACCCCCAGGGCACAGCGTGGCTGCTTTTGGGCGTCGGCACCGCCCGGGCTGGGGTGAGAGAGGAGGAGCAGCGGGAGGAAGAGTAGGAAAAGGAGGGAGAGAGGTTAAGGAGGAAGAGGAGGAGTGGGAGGAAGAGCACCAGCCGCAAAGCACNGTGACTTTTCGAGCCGGACTTGGGCAGCGGGACCATCAAAACCAAGGCATTCACCCCTTGGTTTCCCCCTCCAAACCAGAATTTCCCATTTGCAAACCTTGGCCCGATAGAGGAGGAGGGTGCCACGAGGAANGGGGTCCGGGCCCCGCTACGCTGAAATGGGCGGTGACTTTTCGAGCCGGACTTGGGCAGCGGGACCATCAAAACCAAGGCATTCACCCCTTGGTTTCCCCCTCCAAACCAGAATTTCCCATTTGCAAACCTTGGCCCGATAGAGGAGGAGGGNCTGCTCCATCTCCGAGCCCAGCATGGCCCCGGCTGCAGGACAACGCCCCTCGCCAGGGACTGACTGGGGGGATCTCTTTCCCCTCCTTTCTGGCACAGAGGCAAATCCTATCCTCTCCTTGTCCTTCCTCCCCCAGGCACTGAGCTGCAGACAGAGACCAGGGAGAACAAATCCCTGCGATAGAACTCCGTGGAAGAGGCCGTTTTGAGTGGCTCCACAGCACAGGAATCCAATGGGGAGGAAAAGCCCTGGAGATCCTGTATGAGGAGGGGCTGCAAATGCAAACCACAGAGATCTGAGGAGGACAGACCCATCCTGGGCCAGGAAGGTGGCTGGAGATGCAGCCAGAGCTCTGAGCTGGGTGTCCATGAGCAGCTTCACGATGGGGAGAAACCTCACAAGTGCTCCAAATGTGGGAAGGGCTTCAGTAAGAGATCCTATCTGGCCCGCCACTGGAATATCCACACTGGTGAAAGACCCTACAAGTGTGGGGAGTGTGGGAAGAGCTTTAGAGACAGCTCTGGCCTGATCGTCCACCACAGGATCCACACAGGGGAACAATCTGTGTGGTGTGTGGGAAGAGCTTCAGTGAGAGGTCCACTCTGATCCAGCACCAGAGGAGCCACAAAGGGGAACAACCCCTTGAGTGTGAGGAGTGTGGGAAGACCTTCAGCCAGAGCTCCCACCTAATCAACCACCAGAAGATCCATACTGGGGAATGGCCCTACAAGTGTGGGGAATGTGGGAAGAGCTTCTGCATGAGTTCCCAACTGGTTGTCCATTGTAGGGGCCACACAGGGGAACGGCCCTATAAGTGTGGGGAATGTGGGCAGAGCTTCATCCACAGCAGCCACCTGAACTGGCACCAGAGGAGCCACATGGGGCAGAGGCCCTACGACCGTGGCAAATGCAGGAAAAGGTTTCTGACCACCTACCATCTTCTCAGGCATCAGCGGACACACACAGAGGAGAACCCCTACAAGTGTCCTGAGTGTGGGAAGAGGTTTCAGACCAGCTCAGGTCTCCTCAGGCATCAGCGGATTCACACAGATGAGAGGCCCTTTGCTGCCTCAATTGCAGGAAGGGCATCAAGCACAACATCAGTCACCAGCACATCTACACCAGGGACAGGCCCTACGAGTGTCCTGACTGTGGGAAGAGCTTCTCCAGGAGCTCTCACTTGACCCAACACCAATGGAGGCACCACTAAGGGAAGGCCTGTCAGTGCCCCGAGAGCGGGATGAGCTTTTTGCACTGCTCCAGCTCCATCCCCCATGGGAGGATATGCATTGGATGATCCCCAGTGACCCTCACTGGGCAGAGTCTTGGTGATCTGTACTGGGAAGACACGTGGCTGGGGGGGTCCACATCTTCCTGGCTCCCTGTGGCCTGGATTTTGATTTCTTTCCTTTCATCACTTCAAAACACCCAAAACCAGGCCAGAAATAAAGACGTTGAACTTAAGACAGATTCAGACATGGGGGACACATGGCCCTGGGTTAGGGTATGGGGGGACATAGCCAAGGACAGTGACATGGGGGGATATTCCAGGGATTGTGGGGCATAGTGGGTTTGAGGCAGTTGAGGGTTCCTGGGAGGGACTTGGGACTTGCTGAGGGCTTTGGGGACCCCAGGCCCAGTGGCTCTGGCTGCACTGGGAGACCCTGGCAGAGGTTCTGGGGCAGCTGCTCAAGGACCCCCTGACCTAGATCTATCCTCATGTCCCCCTGTCCCAGTTCCTGNCCCTGGCACCACTGCGGCCTTGGGGAGGGGGCTGGGGGTCTGCAGCACCGTGGGGTGCCGGGCAGTGCTGGGTGAGCCCCCTGGGACACCCGAACGCCCCCCAACTCTCACCCCGGGCCAGTGGCAGCTCCTGACCGAGCTCCTCCGCCATGACCCGGCGACACCGGAGCTGGGGGCAGTGCTGGCCCCTGATGGCTCCACAGTGGCCCTTGGTCCCCTCCTGGCCGGCATCGAGGCGGGGCTGAGATCCGGCGGCTTTGGGCGACCTCTCCCCACCCTCGACCCACCTGCCGACCCCCTCTTGGCTGTCACCATCACCGAGGCTTTGGGGCGCTNGAACGGCCCTATAAGTGTGGGGAATGTGGGCAGAGCTTCATCCACAGCAGCCACCTGAACTGGCACCAGAGGAGCCACATGGGGCAGAGGCCCTACGACCGTGGCAAATGCAGGAAAAGGTTTCTGACCACCTACCATCTTCTCAGGCATCAGCGGACACACACAGAGGAGAACCCCTACAAGTGTCCTGAGTGTGGGAAGAGGTTTCAGACCAGCTCAGGTCTCCTCAGGCATCAGCGGATTCACACAGATGAGAGGCCCTTTGCTGCCTCAATTGCAGGAAGGGCATCAAGCACAACATCAGTCACCAGCACATCTACACCAGGGACAGGCCCTACGAGTGTCCTGACTGTGGGAAGAGCTTCTCCAGGAGCTCTCACTTGACCCAACACCAATGGAGGCACCACTAAGGGAAGGCCTGTCAGTGCCCCGAGAGCGGGATGAGCTTTTTGCACTGCTCCAGCTCCATCCCCCATGGGAGGATATGCATTGGATGATCCCCAGTGACCCTCACTGGGCAGAGTCTTGGTGATCTGTACTGGGAAGACACGTGGCTGGGGGGGTCCACATCTTCCTGGCTCCCTGTGGCCTGGATTTTGATTTCTTTCCTTTCATCACTTCAAAACACCCAAAACCAGGCCAGAAATAAAGACGTTGAACTTAAGACAGATTCAGACATGGGGGACACATGGCCCTGGGTTAGGGTATGGGGGGACATAGCCAAGGACAGTGACATGGGGGGATATTCCAGGGATTGTGGGGCATAGTGGGTTTGAGGCAGTTGAGGGTTCCTGGGAGGGACTTGGGACTTGCTGAGGGCTTTGGGGACCCCAGGCCCAGTGGCTCTGGCTGCACTGGGAGACCCTGGCAGAGGTTCTGGGGCAGCTGCTCAAGGACCCCCTGACCTAGATCTATCCTCATGTCCCCCTGTCCCAGTTCCTGGTGTCCTCATTCCCGGATCCCCCTCTCCTCAGTGTCACCCCCCAGTTCCCATTGCCATGTCCCTCCTGTCCCACTCCCACACCAATTTGGATCCCATTCCTGGTCTCATTCCCACTCCCGATCCAATATTCCAGTTCCTGTATTTCCAGACCCATTGCTGTATTCCCAGTCTGATTGCGGTCCTGTCTTCCCATTCTTCCTTCCATACTCTCAGTCTGGTTGCTGTTTCCATATTCCCAGTCTCATTCCCATATTCCCAACCTCGTTCCCAGTCCCGTATTTCTGGTCCCATTTCCAGTCCCTTTTCCAGAACCCTGTGGCAGTGTCCCCTGACACATACTGGTGGCTTCATGCGGTGACATGACATGGTGTGATGACATTGTCCCTGATCTGTGTCCTGATAGCACTGTGTGCCCTCCTCCTCGTGTGTTCCCGTCTCTCTCCCTGTGTGTCTCTGTCCCTTTTCCTGTGTTCCCTCCTCTCCGTATGTCCCTGTCCCTCCCCCGTGTGTCCTTGTCCCCCGCCCCTGGCGGGGCCAAAGTCCCCGTGTCCCTCAAGGTGTCGCCGTGTCCCGCAGGATGTTCCCATGGCTGCTCCTCGCGCTGGGCACCTGCGCTCGTCCCAGCACAGGTAGGGACACGCCATGACATCCCACAACACCCCGTGACACCCTAGGACACCCTTTTTCCTCTGATTTTGGGTCCTTCCTCTCTCTTTTGGGTCCTTCCCCCCCTTGGTTTGGATCCTTTCTCCCTATTTTGGGTACCCTCCCGTTGCTTTTGGCCCATTTTTGGGTGTCTTCCCCCTCCTCCAACCCCCTCTCCACCCCTTAACCCCNTGCAGGGGGATGACAACAACGCCACTGTGCTGGGACCCGGAGGCTGCTGGGATGACGTGGAGAACCCCCGAAATTACACCTTGAGGGGTCCCCCGTCCCCTGTCCCCGACCCTGTGGCCATTGGGGCCATGGATGGGGTGGTCCTGGGGGCGCAGCTGGCCCAGGGACTCCTCCCGATGGTCGAGCTGCTCCGGGGCTACTACGGCACTGGGAATGGCTCGGAAGCAGGGAGACCCCCCAGCAGTTTCCGGCGCCGGGATTTTGGGGCACTGGCTGGACAGGGACGGCTGGAGAAAGAAGTGACGGCAGTTTTGGGGGTGCTGAAGACACTGTTGCCCACCTCGGAGCTCCTGAGGGACATGGGAGCACAGGAGGTGGCAGCCGTGGCTCATAGGGCGGCGCGGGAGTTCAGCGAGCGCTACGTGGGTACGGGTGGAGTGGCACCTCCCGAACTAGGGTTGTCACTTCCCAGACAGGGGTTGTCACCCCCTAAACAGGGATTGCCACTGCTTAAATGGGTGTTGTCACCCCCTAAACAGTGGTTGTCACCTCCCAGACAAGGATTATCACCCCTTGGGTCTCCACACAGCCTCTGCCATATCCCCAAGGACCCATTAAGCACCTTGTCCCCAAATGGCCTTTGCCATGTATCCAAGGAGTACCTTATCCCCACACGGCCTCTGCCATGTCCCCAGTGGCTCAGGGGACATATCCAGCCCCTTTTTCCCACGTGGATGCCACCATATCCCCAAGGACCCCCTTGTCCCCTGGATACAGTGCCCCCATCAAGCCCCATGTCCCCACATGGCCTCTGCCATGTCCCCAAGGACCTGTCAAGTCCCTTGTTCCCTGGTGGACTCTACCATGTCCCTAAGGAACTCCTTGTCCCCATATGGCCTCTGCTATATCTTCAGGGGTCAGTAGAGCAGCTTGTCCATCTGTGGACTCTACCGTGCCCCCATCAAGCCCCAGGTCCCGCCATGGCCTCTGCCATGTCCCCAACATATCAGGTGACACCTCCACTTCCTCCTCCCCACAGAGTGCCCAGCCATTGTGCCCCGCTGCCTGTGGGGCGCCCGTCCCTACCGGGGCACCCCAGCCCCACTGCAGCCCCCATTGGGCTCGGTGTTCCTGCACCACACCCTGGAGCCAGCGCGACCCTGCCAGACCTTCAGCACCTGTGCTCGCGCCATGAGGGACATGCAGCGCTTCCACCAGGACACACGCGGCTGGGACGACATTGGGTACAGGTCACTGTCACCTCCCCAGGGCAATGGCACCTGCCGCAGGTCCTGGGTGGGGCAGTCATTGTACCCCCATTGGTTTCTGTCACCTCCCATGGGCCATGTAATCCCCTGTGGTTCCCATCATCTCCTTCAGTCCTTGTCACCTACCACAATCCCTGTCACCCACCACAGTCCCTGTCAATCTCCGGAGAGCTGGCACCCACCATAGTCCCTGTCACCCCTGTGGGGCCAGTCATTGTACTCCTGTGGGCACCCCCCACAATCCCCGTCACACCCAGTAGTTCCTGTCATTGTACCCCTGTGGGCACTGACACCTCCACTGGTTCCTGTCACCCCCCATAGGGCCAGTCATTGTCTCCCTATGGTCTCTGTTAACCCCCGTGGTCACTGTCCTCCCCTATAGTTCCCATCACTGTCCCACCATGGTCCCTGTAACCCTCCATGGTCCCCATCACTGTCCCCTTGCAGTCTTCTGTTGTTACCTCACAGACTCCACCACTGTCCCCTCAGAGTCCCCATCACTGTCCCCCTGCAGTCATACCACTGTCCCTTCATGGTCCCCATAAATGCCCCTCCCTGGTCCTCACCACTGTCCTCTTGCAGTCCCCATCATTGTCCCCTCACAGTTCCCATCATTGTCCCCCTGCAGTCCTCACCACCATCCCCTCACTGTCCTCATAACCCCCTACAGTCCCCATCCCTCTCCCTTTCCTGTCCCCCTCACTATCCCCTCACGATCTCCATCCCTGTCCTCCCACAGCCCCATCCCCGTTTCCCCTTCTGTCCCCATAAGCCCCCATAGCCCCACCATTGTCTGTCCCCACATCGCCCCCATCACTGTCCCCTCACCGTCCCCATCCCTGTCCCNGGCCGGGGGTGGCACTGGGTGGGTGCCCACACCAAGGGCTACAACACCCAAGGCTTTGGCATTGGCATTGTCGGGGATTTCACGGCCACCCTGCCAGACCCTGACACACTGGCCCTGGTGCGGGATGAACTCCTGCCCTGCGCCGTCCGCTTCGGCCATGTTCGGCCAGACTTCACCCTGCGTGGCCATCGTCAGCTTGGCACAACGAACTGCCCCGGTGATGCCCTCTTCCAGGAGATCCAGAGCTGGCCTGGCTTCCTGGGGACACCTCTGGCCCCAAGGCTCAGGGTGGGTGGCCTGGTGGGGTTGATGGGAGGGGATTTGGGGTCATCTTGTGACTGACTGTGGGTCTTGTCCACTCTGCAGTGAGG
>WBMY01008381.1:21552-48070 GCA_013397315.1 Donacobius atricapilla
GGGCGCAGCATTGGAGGCACCGCGGGGACGGAGGGGCGGGGACACGGGGACAGTCCCCAAAGACCCCAAGGTCCCCTCGGGGGATGCTGCGGGCAGGACAGCACGGGGGATGTGGGGTCGCGCAGCATCCTCGGGGGCATGCGGGGGGGTGGAAGTGGCAGGGGGACCCCAAAAATGCTATCACTCCCCCTTGTGGGATGTGGGCCACCCTCCGGTTTGGGGCGCTGGTGACAAATTGGCGGGTGGTCGTGACAAAACGCACAGGTGCCACCTCGGGGATGTCACAGAAAGGAGGTCCTGTGGTGCCACCGCACCCCTGCAATGAACGGATGACAAAGGGGTGACCAGAGGGTCCCCAGGGTGCGGGGCGGGGGACAGGGGCAGGCGGGGACAGAGGAAGCGCGGCCAGGGCACAAGGGAAGTGCCTCCAGTCCCACCTGCGCACAAGGCACGGGGTTGGGGGACACCTAGTACCCAGGCACCCTGTCCCCCTGTCCCCTAGCATCCTGGCACTGGTAGAGGTAGGGGCTGCGAGGGCCTGGCATGGGCACCCACTGGGTGGGGACCCCCTGGGTGGGCAGGAGAACCCAAAAACTGGGGACCCACGGATGGGCAGGGGTATCCCAGGGAAGTGGGACCCCACGAATTGGGGACCCCTCGTTGGGCAGAACCCAAAAAATTGGGACACCTGGGTGGGCAGGGACACCTCAGATATGTGGGACCCCACAAAATTGGGACCCCTGGAGTGGGCACCCAAAAAATTGTGGCCTTGAATGGGCCAGGGCAATCCAGGGATTTGGAATCCCAAAAAATTGGGGACCCCTTAAGGTGGGGATGCCAGGTTGGGGATGCTCACCCCACCACGCCCAAGTCCAGGCCCTGGACTCCCCAGAGTGACTCTCCTGAATTATTAAAATGTGAATATCGATCTAATACTGATATCCAACTGTGACCTGTGACGGACAAAGACTCTCTAACAGTTTAAAGTTAAAAAGTGTATGTTTATTACAATGCCAGGCAGCGGTGGGATAGCTCCCTAAGGTGCACTGCAGAGATCACAGGTGATTACAAAGCCTTTTATTTACAAAAGTGTTGAATACACAAAATACAAATGCATATTCATACCCTGTCACTTCCTATTCTCCGCTTTGTGTGCTAATTGGCACAAAGGCCATTAAGCATGCATAGTTTGTTCCCTGAAATGAGTCGAGGTCTATTCTGAGGAGGGGTCATCCAAAAGGAGTAAAATGAGTCTTTATCCTTCTGACCTTTCTACCTTCTCAATGCATATGTGACAAACAAATCCTTGGTAGAACTTAGAGTTTCCTGTGTTCAATATGTTCTTCAAGCAGGGGAAGTTTTGTGTTCCTGAGATCTGTTTATCACATTCTGTTTTTCATTACAAGCACAGCTATGCAAACATCGAGTTGACAAACAATTAGTCACTAGGGATAGCTTATCTAAGATCCAGCTTCTGTGAACTACAACAAAGCTTATCTATCTACTTCAGCTAACTCAGCAACATCTAATTTACTGATAATCTTTATTTTCCTAAAATCCTTAATTCTTCAAAATTAATGTCTCATCCCATCCCACCAACCCCAAATCCAGTCCATGCACCCCCCAAAATTACTCCCCCCATCCTGCCACCCCCAATTCCATCTTACAGAATGACCTCCCTCATGCCACCACTCCCAAATTCATTCCCTGGGCCCCCACAAAGTGACTTCCTCCATCCCACTGCCCTCACATATATCCTGTGGACTCCCCAGAATGCCTTCCCCCATCCCGCCAACACCAAATCCAGCCCCAGGACCCCCCCAGAATTACTCTCCCCATCCCATCACTCCCAAATCCAATCCCCAAAATACCTCCCCCCATCCCACCACTCCCAAATCCACCTCCTGAACCACCCAAACTCTACTGCTCCCCACACATGGAGGGTGGAAGCCTCCCAGGCATCCNGGGTGATGATGATGGCTCAGGGGTGATGGAGATGGTCTGGGTGTCATAGTTTGGGGGATGATGGGTGGGGAGTGATGACTTTTGGGATGTGGGGTGGCAGGTGCTGGCCTGGCACAGCCCTCCAGGGTGCCCGGTTCCCCCTATCCCCAGGGGTTGTTCCCATCCCACGTCCCCGTGCCAGGGCTGGCACTGATGGTGGCACCACACCAGGCCCCGCAGCACCAGCACCAGGACCTGGCCAAACTGGCTCGGCGCCGGTGGGGCCACCCACGGGGTGGGCATGGAGCCACCCCAGCCTGGCCTCATGCATGGCCTGTCACTGTCACACTGCCACACTCACTGGCATTGCCACCCTATGGCCACCTGTCCCCTGGTGGCATCTCCATGAGCATCCCAGCACCTGCAGCGGCACCTCCAAGGCCACACATCCCTTGGTGTCGCCATACCCACGGTGGCACCTCCATGGCCACCTGTGCCCTGGTGTCACCACACCTATGGGGGCATGGCACCTCCATGGTCACCTGTCCCTCATCCTGGCACCCCTGGTGTCATGGCCAGACCACATGNCTGAAGAACTCCACCTGCCATACTGCGACCACCGCCCTCCCCGACGGGGACCCCGAAAGGGGCCAGGTTTGATGATCCCGCTGCCCAAGTCCAGCTCGAAAAGTCACTGCCCCTTTCGGCGTCGCAGGGGCCTGGACCTCTCTCATCTCCAGCCTCTCCCCACCCCTTCCTGGGCGCGGCTGAGGTGCTGGAAACGCTCCTACAGCCCCCCTGACACCGACGGCGACAGGGCTGGCGACAGGGGTGTNACCAGGACCTGGCCAAACTGGCTCGGCGCCGGTGGGGCCACCCACGGGGTGGGCATGGAGCCACCCCAGCCTGGCCTCATGCATGGCCTGTCACTGTCACACTGCCACACTCACTGGCATTGCCACCCTATGGCCACCTGTCCCCTGGTGGCATCTCCATGAGCATCCCAGCACCTGCAGCGGCACCTCCAAGGCCACACATCCCTTGGTGTCGCCATACCCACGGTGGCACCTCCATGGCCACCTGTGCCCTGGTGTCACCACACCTATGGGGGCATGGCACCTCCATGGTCACCTGTCCCTCATCCTGGCACCCCTGGTGTCATGGCCAGACCACATGCCCCTGTCACTGCCACACCCCCCCATGGGTGACAGGGGCACAGTGGGCACCCACATCCTGTTCTGTCCCCTCCCACTGCCACACCCCCCATGGGTGACAGGGGCACAGTGGGCACCCACATCTTGTTCTGTCCCCTCCCATGGCTGGGGCAAGCCACAGCCCCTGCCAAGCTGCCCTGTAAATGGCCCCCATTTACATGCAGCCAGTAAGGAAGGGCATGGAATTGTTACAGGGACACTTAAATGCAGTTTACTTCTTTCTTTCATTCAAAGAAGTGAGGGAATATTGTAGGTGCTGTACTTAGGTGGAAAGTCTGTGTTCACCAGGCTGGAACAGCTTTATTCTGGAGTGAAAGCTGAGTGCTGGATGCTGAAGTAATTTTATAGAAGCACAGAATGTGCTGAGTGGGAAGGGACCCATCAGTATCATTGAGTCCAACTCTTGCCCTGCACAGAACACCACAACAATTCCACTGTGGCCCTGAGAGCAGTGTCTTGTCCCAAGACAGACTTGGGGCTGGGGCCACTTCCCTGGGGACTCTGTTCCAGTGCTCAACCACCCTCTAGGCGAAAAACTTTTCCTGATAGCCAACCAAACCCTGTCCTGACTCAGCTCCAGCCAGTTCCTTGAGTCCTGCCCCTGGTAATGAGAGTGAAGAGATTGGTACTGGCCCCTGCACTGCCCCTCAGGAAGATGTTGAATTGCTCAATGAGGTCTGACCTGAATCTCCTCCAGCTGAACAAACCAAGTGTCCTCAGCTGTTCCTTTGGACACTCTGCAATGGTTTTATGTCTTTTTTATATTGTGATGTCACTCAAGGTGAGGTGACCCCAGTGCAGAGCAGAGTGTGACAATTCCCTCCCTGGCCCAGCTGCTGATGCTGGGCCTGCTTGTGCCCAGGACACAGTAGCACTTTGGACTGCCTGGGCACTGCTGACTCATGTTCAAATTGCCCTTGGCCAGGAGGCCCAGGTCCCTCCCTGCAGCTGCTCTCCCGCCTCTCCTTCCCTAGTCCATAGAACAAGCTGGGGTGCCCCGTCCCACGGGCAAAATCTGACACTTCCCTTGTTAAACTCACAGTTGGTGATTGCCTATCTCCATTTGTGAGGTCTCTCTGCAGAGCCTCTCTGCCCTCCAGGCAAACAAGAGCTCCTGCCAGTTTCGTGTCATCAGTAAATTTACTGATTATCCCTTCATGTCCTGTGTTCAGGTCATTAACGAAGATGTTGAGGAGCATGGGGCTGACAGTGGAGCCCCGCAGAACTCACTGCATGGTGTCACTGCAGTCACTGCCATCCTTGGTGCCTGACCTGTGAGCCAGTTGCTCACCCATCCCACAATGTGTTTATCCAGCTGTGCGCTGGACACTGTCCAGAAGCATTCTGGGAGACACAGTAGCAAAAGTTTTGCTGAAATCCAGAGAGATTCCATCTACTGGCTTTCCTGGATCAACCAAGTGGGTTACCCTGTCATAGAAGGAAATCAGATTTCACAAGCAGGACCTTCCCCTCATGAAGCCATGCTGACTCTGACTGATAACTGTATTGTCCTCCAGCTGTTTTTCAGTATTTCCTAGAATAAACTTTTCTGTAATTTTATCAGGTATTGGAGTGAGACTGACAAGCGTGTAGTGTCTGGGATCATCCTTCTTGAGCTTCTTGAAAATCAGGACAGCATTTGCCAGCGTCCACCCAGCTAGGACCCCTCAAATCCCAGATCTGAACTCTGCATTTGCTCTGATTTCTCCAGGGGAAGCAGCCTGCTCAGACCTGCATGTTTGAGTTACTATTCTCCTCAGGCAAACTCACTTTGAGGGCAGTAATGGTTAAAAGAACAATTAAAAATACTTTCTGATTACAGGCACAAAGTCTGTAATTGCAGATAAAACAATCTCTTCAAAAGATTTTTTAGGTGGGACTCACAGGGCACAAGTGAACCACCATGCAAGTCAGGTTTGAAAAAAGTCTTAATCCTGTGAATTTGTCATTGTTTACAGAAAGGAAACTGTAGAAGCCTTGCTTAAGTGAGGGCTCATCTATGGCATGGTTTGAAGCACTCTCCTTTTCCTTTGAAGGAAATGTCTTTGTGGGCATGGTAAGTGAAACATTTAATGAAATTACTTAATTGCATAGAATTAGCAATAAATGTTGGCATGACAATTGATTACATTTCCTTTCAATAATTCAGAAAGTCAGTAAATGTCAATTTGTTGCTACTCCCCACCCAATTCCTCTGTCATTCACAGCAAGCAGTGATAAGCATTTGGTAGGAATTTGATGAGGTGATGTTTCATCTGGCAGTTGGAAATGCAGTGATTTGTGATCCCAATGAAGCTGGGTTGGCCCATCCATGTCAGATGAGGTTCTGCAGGGATCAGAGTTCCCTGGGACCAGCCGTGCTCCTTTGACCCTCATTTTACTTTACAGTGCGTGGTGCAGCTCCTGTCCACACACCAAGACATTTTCTAACATCTGAGATGGCTTGTCAAGGCTCCCTAACCTGTCTGTATTTAGTACAAATTCCCAGCTCCAAAGGAACTTGAGGAATGTGTTATTCCAGAAAGAATTGTCTTAAGTGGGCATACTGTACTTGTTGTTATTTGCAAAGCAAAGATAAGGAGCCTGTCATATTCTGCTGTTTAAATTAAATTGTCTGATTCCATTTCATGGATGTTAGTGGCTTGGAAACAGTTTAGTGACATTTTGTGAGCATTTTCTTTCTTGTGCATTTCTGTTCCATGTTTGAGGAACTATCTCATGTGTTTTCCTGTAGAAAGCAGGCATCCTTTATTTGGCTGGATGTGTGGGGCATAACTCCACTAAACTCACACACTGATTATAGAAAATACTTCTGTTTCTATACTCAATACATAATCATTGATTTTCCTGGAATAAACATATATATGATAATCATTTCCCCCAAAATCATTAACATATTTTCTCTTCCCTTTGCATTCTTCTGTCCTGGGGATCTCTTTGGTGGTTGGCAACCCCAAAGTCATACCTTCACTGGTAAAAGTTGGCACAACTGGGCTGGTTGCTTTCCAGCTTTTCTTCCCAGAGAATAAGCATCATGCCATTCCATAGGCCAATGGGTTTTTAAAAATCAGGATTGTATTAACCTGATGCCTTTTTGGGACTACCTAAAAACGGAGGCCAGACAAAATTAAGAGAATTAAAAGCAGATGAAGCAGATGAAGCCCCTCCAGGGGCTACACCCAGAAATGGATGGTGGGTCATGGGTTTTCATACTTTCATGAGTTTGGTCCATTTGCATATTGGGAGTAAATCTTTCAATTACAGCTTCAGCTAATGAAGTAATTTACCTTAAGTTTGCTCCCTCCACATTTTGTTTACATTTCTCAGGGCCTGAGACAATGAGGTGTCCTTTATTCCCAGGCCTAGAGAGGAATTTTGTCTGACCAAAATGGGAAAGCAGCAGCAAACCCTAAATGGAGTTTATATACTAAAGAATTGCAGGTTCACAAATATCTTAAAAAATATAAAAGCTAAAATCCTAAGGCATCAAACCCACCATGATGTCTTGGGAAGGCTGGAACAGAGATTGGATAGAGATAGAGAATAAAGTAGGTATTTATTAAAAGGCCTTAAAGGCTAAGCCTTGGGCAGCACAAGAGCCTGACCAGGGCTACACTCAAGGTGGACCCAAATTGGTCACAAGAATGGACGGCTGGTCACAAGGTCTCACACTTTTATGAGTTTTGGTCCATTTGCATATTGGGGTTTAATTGTCCAATTATAGCTTCAGATTATGAAATCCCATCCTTCTTGTTTTCTCTCTTCAGTCCACTGTTGTTTATGCTTTTGAGCCTGAACACTTGTAAACATTTTCCTTGGTTCTCAGCAGGAAAAGGATTTGTTTTGTCTCCCTGCTCTGTGAAGAGAGCTGAGTGACACTGTGAGGCTCAGAACTGCATCCCTGGGCTGCACAGAATCTGAAAATCATGAAAGCTAAAACTTAAGGCATCAACCAGGTGCTAATGATTCTTCATCTGGCAACCACACTGTGACCTTCTGGGTGTTATTGGGAACACCGGTGTGAAGTCCAAGGGTTCTGATAAGAACTTTCTCCTCAGCCTGAACTTGCTGCTGCTCCAGCCTCAGAATGATCCCGGCTGCAATGTTTAACAGAGCAGGAGGAGCTGCATGGGTTGGGCTGAGTGTCCCCTTGTCCCTGACACAAAGCCAGGGCATGGAGACTTGAACCTTGTAGAAGGTCCTGGGACTTTGCTCTCTCTGGCAGGGATTTTGATGTGAATCCTGGGACAACACAGGCCTGTGGGCAAGCATCTGAGTCTGTGGCCACCGTGACCCACCACAAGCCACCACAGCACTAGGCTGTCCAGAATGGGAGCCTGGCACAGTCTTACTGCCAGCTGAGCTGTGGTCACCTGCCATGAGCACAGGAGTTCTGGGTGCTGTCCTAAAGCTCTCTTGACAACAGTGAGGGAATGACTGGGTACACATCTGGGAGCTTGCGTGGAGTTCCTCCTGCAGGAATCTTTTGTGTCCTGAAAGCAGTGGGTTTGCTCCTTTTTGAAGGCTGTCATGGAGGCACAGGAAAGAACTGTCCATCTGAATTGCTAAAGTTTTAAACATCCATCAGGCTGCTGCTCCTGCTCCCAAGGAAATGTGGCTCCTCCTTGGCACAGTGGAAGTCACCACTTCAGTACCACTGACACAGCCTTGGCTGGGCACTTTGTCCCCTCCTTGGGACATTTCTGGGGATTTAGGTGACTGGTGAACTGCTTCAGGGCTAAGCCAGCTGAAAATTAAAGCTGAAAACTTCCTGTTAGTTTTGAGCCTCATGCAATGGACTGCAGGCACTTCAGTCCATCAGGGTGAGACTGGCAGTGCTGAATGAGAACAGCCTACACTGAGGTGGGACTGGGAGCTTTAGGCAGAGAGTAGGAATTGGTCTGGGATTAGTGGAACGGGGTAAATGTGGCCTCTTGGTGTGCTGTGGAGATGAAGCTTTTTACATCTTCAGATGATAGGTGCAACTCAGTGTCTAAAAAAGTGTCTAAACATCCAGATATCAACAGCTTTTTACACAAAATATGGGACACACAGGCTGGAAATACTTGCTGTCTCCAGTACTCCAAAATTTTGCCATGTTGAGCTTTCTCATTTAAAGCTGCAGCCATTGAAAACAGCAAGATTTTCTGACAATGGCTGATACTGAATAGTGTAGGAGACTGGAGAAATAGTTAAATTAGCCAAAATGACTAAAAGTGTGTGTTTGGGGTGAGCAGAGCAAGTTCTTCGAAGGTGAGAGGATCTCTGCTACACACCTGAGCCTCTACTCCACCCCGAAGTGGCTGCAGGGTCCCTGGCACAGATACCAAAATCCTCCCTACAGGGATGGACCACAGCAGATAATGGGTGGCATCTTTTTCCTGTTTGGAAGATCATTTGTGACACATCTGGATGAATTCTTAAGTCATAACACAGGTATGGGAGAAAGGTGGGTTATTAATCACCCTGGGGAGACCTTTCCTGGAAACAAAGGAAAACTAGGAAAAGCCCGATCAATAAACACTGGTCAAGAAAACTCAGGGGGAGCCATGTGGGGGTTTGAACTCGGGGGGATCCCAACAGGGTTAAGGGGCCACTGCAGGCACATCTTCAAACACGTCCAGGCCTGGGAGGGTCTCGGTGTCTGTACCCCGCACCTCCCCCTAGGGGGTATGAGGGTCTTGGGGTGTCCTCATGTCCCATCTCTGTGCTCCAGGTGATTTCAGGGTGTTCTCCAAGTTGGGAATGGCCAAAGCAGACACAGGAATTGGGGCTTGGGCTCTGCAGGAAGTTTTGTGTCTCCACTTCGTTGTCGAGTCCAGGATTTTGGGTCCTTGGCATACATGATTTCCCAGAGTTGGTGGTGGGAAAAGCTGGGTTTAGGTGGGAAAAGACAGGTTTAGGTGGGAAAAGGCAAGTTTAGGTGTTACCTTGGGACAGTAGGTGAAACACTGGGAATTAGGTGCCAACAGGGGTCCTGCAGTGTCCATAAAAATTCCTCTTTGCTCTGCCCTCCATGAATCCAAAAGAGCTAGAGACAGTTTGGGGTGAGCCCAAGACTCAAGAGAGATTGAAAAGATGTGGCGGGAGACAGGGGGTGACCCTGGGAGCACTGGGAGTGAACTGGGAGCACTGAGGAGAGTCTAGGAGTGACACGGGGATGGCACTTGGAAGCACTGGGATGAGACAAGGAGTGAGACTGGGATGGCACTGCAGGGAGCAAACACTGAGTCCACCAGGATTGAACTGAGAGTCAGCTGGGAGCACTGGCTGGAACTGGGAGCAGGGAGGGGAACCAGGGAGTCCTATTGGAAGCTTTGAAGAGAGCTGGGAGCACTGAGGTGACACACTGGGAGCACTGGGAGCAGTGGACACCCCATCATGTGTCCCAGTTGCTTGAGTCCAGCTCCCCCCTGCATAGCGTAAAGGCTGCAAAAAGCTTGTGGCTGCTACTTTCTTGCCTGCCAAATTCATGTTAGCAGTCTTAAGCAAGAAGCTTAAGGACTGCTCTTCTTGCTGCTACCAATTTTTCTTCCAGCCCTCTGTGGAAACAACTGCCTTCATCTAGGCTCTGAGATCCAGACAACACAATGGTGGTTGCAGCAGAGAAGGGAAGGACCCCATGCATGGGTGAGTTTGATGTGACTTACGTGTGGCAAGCAGATGGTGCAGCCCTGCATTTGTTTTTACTTCTAGAGCTTTCTTCCATGAGACCAGCTGCTGAAAACTGGCAATGGAGCTGCAAGAGTGGAAAATGTGACAGCATGTCTATCTGAGAAAGAAAGTCCAGAGACACAGTGTGAGGTGCACTGTTTCAGGGCTCCTTGGGAGGAAGGGGTACGTAAAGAATGTGTGCTTATGGGTGATCTATGGACTTAATTATCATGGACTCTGCAACACGGAGAGTGTAAAAAAGAGCTAATCTCCACATTTTGTGATGAAGTCTAATAGCTTCACATTACTTTTCCAAGCAGTGAGAACATTCTCAGCTTACTCTGATTGTGAATGAGTTTCTGCTGGACATTTGCAATTTGGTACACTTGCGCACACAAGGCTGGTGCTCTGCCGCTTCATTCTTCACCTTATGTGATCCAGACAGAACTGAAGTCCAGCCATGGCATTCAAGCTTTGCTGCTTTTCCCTGGGTATGCTGTATGCACCCACAGTGTGCTGCACACTGTTTCTCCTCATATTTAGGTATAGTCATATCCTTCCTGTTTTGCCAAGTCCAAACTGTCCATGAAGCTCTCGGTCAGCAAAATGTGCCAGGAGAGATGCACTTGCTGGATTAGTTGTTCTATGTCCAAGACATTCAATGCAGCACCGCAATCTGGGTGGCGAGAAAAGGACATGAAGAATGCAGTTTTGTCCTGGCACATTTTTCCATGCGAGACATCTCTCTGGAGCTTTAGTCCTTGCGAGGCTGTAATGTGCACGGTGGTACTTCAAGCTGAGAAGGCCTGTGCAGAGAGCACGGTGACATGGCGGCGCTTTGCAGGTTGTAAAAGAGGACTGCCCCTTGAATGTGGTGCAAATACAAGTTTCAGGAGCAAGCCGCGGGGCAAGCTTGTTGTCCTGGCACAGTTCTCTGTGTGAGATGTAGCTGAGAAGCTTTCCATTTAGATTCAGATGACAAGGGAGGCCAAATGTGGTGGTACGTAGTGCTTAGAAGGAAAGCACATGGCCCAGGTATGTTTCAGCAGAAGCAATGCTTCGCTGCTGGCACAGTGTTCTGTGTGAGAAGTAGATGACGATTCTCCTCCAGGAGAGTGAAAGCACGGCAGGTTACGAAAGGAAAAGAACGAAGTCGCAGAGCACTGGGCTGGTGTGTGCAGCTTACAGGCTGCCAGAAGAGCATGACTGCCAAATTCACATTGGCAGTCGTCAGGTGGGAAGTTCAACGAGAACAACTTGTGCTGCTACCTCTTCCTCTTCCAGGCCTATCGGAAAACTACTGCCCTTACATGTAGCCCTGAGATCTAGAGAAAACAATGGTAGACGCAGCGGAGAACAGATATACAGAGTGCACTGGTGAGTTTGATGTGGCTTACATGAGGCAAGGGGAAGGTGCAGCCCAGCTATGGCTTTGTCTTCTATAGCCTATGTCACGACAGCACTGCTCAAAGTTGGCAACAGAACTGAGAATGAAAAATGTGACAGTCCATATATGTTCAAAGGAGGTACATAGTCCCAAGTGTGTTGTGCACAGTTTAAATGCTGCTAGGAGAAATGGCTACTTTAGTCCGCCCTGACACTTCCCTCCTTCTCTGTGAGCTCTAGCAGACTGCACTCAGCAACACCGAAGGTGTGTGAAAGTGATTGTGCAGCATATATAAGGTTTCCCAGAGAAGCGGGAAGTGCAGCAAATGCTTTCTATCCTGGCACATCTCTCAGTCTAAACTGCAGCCGTAAACATTTCACTGATGATGGACTCTGCCACTTTGAGAGAATGTGCTAATGCTATATATTATATAGTTGAGAAGGAAAGTGCAAATCATGAGTATGTTTCATCTAGTTTACAGACTGCAAAGGGACGATGAAGAGCAGCACTGGCTTGCTGTTGCAGGACTTTTTCTTTGCAAGCAGGTGCTGGACGTTTTGAAGCGGTTTGAGGTCTGTGTGAGTGAGAGAGTCGGATGGTATATGGGGCTTGAGGGAAAGTGTGTATCTCCAGGGAGGTGGATGCAGGTCAGTGGGTGCGAGTTACATGTTCAGTGGCTGATTGCACAAAAAAAGTCCCAAAAGAAAGAGGCTGTGCTGCAACTGCCTTTTCTTTTTCAGCCTATAAATTGCACAGAGATCACAAAAGTTCCTGCTGAGAAAGCTCTTGCTGCCTACAACTTCAACTGCACCCATCAAACTACCAGCACACATCCTGCTATGAGCACTTTCCTTCTCAGCTCTAGGTAACATCCTAAGCCTTCAGTGTCACAGAGTCAAGATCCAAACTGAGCAGCACCAGTAACTGCTCACACACTAAAGCTACCAGGACAAAAAGCTCAACAGCTTGGTGTCTGCATTCTCACTGACAGTTCAACAGCTCTAACCCAGAGAACTGCCTTTTGGGAAAAGCCTTTAAACTCACCAAGACTACCCAAAGTGCCAAACCTATTTTCTTTGCCCGAGAGGAACTAGAAACCCATCTCAAAACAAATGGCAATCCCTCCTCCAAAATACAAAATGTCCAGGGACTGATCCCATGCAAAGGTGCCAGAACACTGTTCCTGGGCATTACCTGTCCAGGGCACTAGATCAGCTGCACACTAAGACACAGCATAGCTGCTTACCTTCTCCAAAAGATGTGTGCTTCCAGAATTTCAAGGCCACCTCTGAGAAGTGGAAAGTACCTGCCAAATTGAATCTTTCAGGAGACCATCCTCCAAAGATGGATACCAACTCCATAATTGTATACATTGAGGCACTGCTTCCAAACCAAATATTATGCCAGGACAGAAAGTTGCTGTTGCCCTTGACCTCCACAAAGGCAGTTTCCTATCTGCATCTCCAACACTGAGGCTACATGCTTTCCTTCCCTTGATAAGCATTGCCATTCTCCAGGATCTTACCAAGTGGAAGTATTGAATGTGTCCAACCATTGTACCTACACAGAAGGGGCCAGGACAGAAATGTCTTGCTGGTCTTTACCTCTTCATGGTACCTTCACATCTGCTCCAACACTGGCACAATGTCCTTTGCTTCCCAAGGAAAGGCACTCCAAGTCACTTGGCCTTGCCTTGCCGTCAAGTGCCTTGCCTAGTTTTTCCTGGCCTACCCTTGCTTTGCTTGCCTTTTCCTATGTCTGCCTTGCCTGGCCCTACCTACAACTTCTTGCTTTGCTTTGCCTGGCCTACCACTCTTTGCCTTACCCTCCATGCAGACAAGGCAATGCAAACCAAGGCACCTCAAGGGAAAGGTATGTAAGGCCAGAGAAGTGAGGGGAAGGCAAATGGAGTGTTAAGCGAGAGAAGGCCCAGAAATTCTAGGCAAGGCTGGGCATAGGAAGGTAAGCCCAGTGACGGGTAGGCCAGGCAGAAACAGGAAGGGACAGGCAAGGCAAGGCCTTGGAGGAAAGCAGTAGGCAGGTCAAGTGTGAGACATGGGCATGACAGGAATGAAAGGCTAGGGAGGGTTGGCAGGGCAAGGCACAGAAACTGTTGCCAAGGCAAGGCAAGTTACAGGTACATTCAAGGACTGCTGGTACACAAAAGCAGCTAAGACAGACAGCTCTATCCAACCTTGATCTTGCATGGGCCATCTCTAATCTGCACCTAAAACACTTGGGCTACCTGCTTTCCTTCATATGCAAAAGAACTGTCTTTCTGGTCCCAGAACCCAAGGGTGAAAAGTGAATTTTGTATCCAAAATTCAAGATATGCAAGGATAGGGGCTAGAACAAAGCTGCCAGGACAGGTGGGTGTGATTGCATGTGACCTCCTCTGGGCTTTCTCTCTTGCTCCTGAAACACTGGAGGTATGTGAAGGCCTTGAGAATCATAGGGGGATCAGGCAGGGCAAGGCAAGTTGAAGAAATTCCACGAAAAGAGAGGTGGTGAATTCCGGGTTGGGAAGGGGTGGGCAAGGTAATGCAAGGCAAGGGGGAGGTTCAAGGGCAAGCCAGTGGCTTTGCAAGACAAGACAAAGGAGAGGCAGGCAAAGCAATGAGAGTCCTAGAAGGAGAAGAGGATTAAAGGTTGGACCTGGACAAATGGGAAGAGAATGGGGGATGGGTGAGCAAGTCAGTCCAAGGCACTGGATTAGTAGGAAGGACAAGGGAAGGACATGGATGAGTCAGGAAGTAAAAAGAAACTAATGGTCAGCAACAACAAATTAATGCAAGGTTGAGCAGTAAACGCAAGGCAATGTAACGGAGGGGTAGGCAACACAATGGGTGTCTTAAGTGGAAAAGTCCATGCACAGCAAGGCCAAGAGAAAAGCAGTAGAGAAGTCAAGGTGGGGGACGGGTGAGTGCATCTGAGAAAGAAGGAAAGTGCATGGCTCAAGTGTGTGTGTGTGTGTGTGTGTGTGTGTGTGTGTGTGTGTGAAGTTTGCAGGATGTAAAGCAAAGAAAGCTGTCACTTAATTGTGAACAGACGTTTTCGAACATAAGCAGCAAGGTCTAAGCAACCTTTTCCTCCTGGCACATCTGTGTGTGCAATATGTAGCCAGAAACTTCTGTTTAGATTCAGACTGCAAGTGGGACGCAGAACATGATGGTGTGAATAGTTGAGCAGGAAAGTGCATAGCACTGGCATGTTTCAAGAGAATCAGTCTGTGTAAGACAGAGACGGACGTATGGGACTCCAGCAATATGACACTATACTCAGCTGAGAAGCGAAGTGCATAGCTGCAGTGTGTGCTTTGAAAATGAAAAGCTGTTAGGAAAAGGCAGGGGGGGCTATACACTTAACTTCTCAGCTCTAGGTACTGTGGACATTGGGCATTCCTGCAGTCTGAATCTAAACTGGAATGCTCCCAGCCACAGCTCCATAGTGAACAAAGTGTCCCCATGGCCACTCCCAGGGCTATTACTTGGGTCACGTGCCCACAGCCATCTCCGGGACCATTCCTTGGGTAATGTGCCCACGGCCATCCCCAGGGCTATCACTTAGGTAATGTCCCCACAGGCACCGCCAGGGCCATTGCTTGGGTAATGTCCCCACAGCCACCCCCAGGGCCATCGCTTGGGTAATGTCCCCACAGCCACATCAGTTGAGATCAGATGTACGGGATGCTGGCCAGTAGCGGTGATCTGATAACACCTCCCTGAGGAGGAAGGACCCATCACCCACTCGCACAACGGCCATGGGTCTTGCGACACCCAAATCACCCAAAACAGGTTTGCACCCCACAGTCCCTCACTCTTCTCCGAAGGCATCTCCAGGACATCACTGCAGCTTGTCATGGCCGTCTACAAGGTGACAGTAGCAACTGGTGACATGGTGGAAGCTGGGACCAACAACTCCATTTCCATCACCTTGGTGGGCAGCTATGGCGAGAGCCGCCAGACCACCGTCTCCTTCTTGTTCCTGCCAGGGAAGGTGGGCATGGGCATAAGGGCACAAGGGGTGGTAGAGCTGTCCTGCGGATATGAGGGGTGGTACAGGCTGCCCCAGGGATGTGAGGGGCTCCATGGACTGTCCTGGGGATACAAGAGGATGGTGGGAAGGGATTTGAGAGAGATGAAGGAAAGGGGTTCCAGGGTCTGGAGAAAAAAAATTGGGGAGGATGGTGGGTAGTGGTCATGGAGGGATTGGAGGAATGGTGTTCTGGGAGGATGGTGGAAAAGGACTTTGAGGGCATGGTGGAGGATAAGGATCCTGGACACAATGGAAGCAAGTGGGGATGCTTTGAGCCCCTTCTCTGCTGGTGTCCCCTGCGCCAACACAGGGCATCTGCCCATCCCCCCAGAAGCCATTTCCTACTTTCCAGGAGAGGAGCCTGTCTGTGCGCTGTGGGCAGGACTTGGGCCCCCTTGTCCTCATCCGCCTGCATAAGTGGCGGCTCTTCCTGGAGGACGCCTGGTTCTGCAAGGACGTCCGAGTGACAGCCCCCAATGGCACCCTGTATCGCTTCCCCTGCTACCAGTGGCTGGAGGGGGTCACCACGGTGGAGGTGCGGGAGGGCTCAGGTAGGACCCACCCTGCCCCCATCCTCCTCTGTTGGCCAGAGGTCCAAATTTGACACCCCCACTCTTTCTAGGGAAGAAGCTGGTGGATGACAAGCTGCAGATCCTCAAGGAACATCGTCATCGGGAGCTGGCAGCACGGCAGGAGGCTTACCGGTGACAGCAGGGACATGGGGACAAGGCCTACTTTGGCCAGGTGGGCTGGTCAGCAGTGATGTGATGTCTGCTACCATTTTCCCCCCCACTCAGGTGGAAGAGCTTCGCGCAGGGCTGGCCCCATTGCCTCAATGTGGACTCCATCTTTGAGCTGGATTCCAACATCCAGTTCTCCCGCATCAGGGCCAACAACTTCACTGGTTTCCTCATCTTCCAGTAAGCAGTGCCCTGAGACCATGGAGGACCTGGGTGATGGCAGGGGAAGGGGCCAGAGAAGGTAAGGGGTGTGCTGAGGTCTCCCCTCTGCCCTCTAGAGGGGCCTCCCATTTTCTGTCAGGGTTCCTACTGAGACGCACCTCCTGGAACAGCCTGGATGAGATGCGCACTGTCTTCTCCCGGACACAGGGCAGGGACATCGGTGGGTGCCTTATGTGTTGTCCCCTGTCCTTCCCCTTGCATCACTCAGGGCTTCACAAGATGTGCCTGGAAGGTGGGCAAGTGGGTGCTGATGTCTGACCATCCCCTTAGTCCCTGAGTATGTGGCAAAGCACTGGCAAGAAGATGACTTCTTCGGTTCCCAGTTCCTCAATGGCAACAACCCCATTGTCATCCATCGCTGCACCACACTGCCACTCAAATTCCCAGTGACACCAGAGATGGTCGCTGGCTCACTAGGAGGTGGCACTGACCTGGGCAAGGAGCTGCAAGAAGGTCGGATTTTTATTGTGGACTACAAGGTGCTGGAGGACATCCCAACCGACACCATTTATGGGCGCCAGCAGTACGTAGCGGCCCCGCTCTGCCTGCTTCACCAGGGCACTGATGGGCTCCTGCGCCCCATTGCCATCCAGGTAGGGATGTCCCACCCCAAACCCTGCCATCAGGAGGGTGGCAATGGTCCTAGACCACAGGGTGGTGTCCCATAGCTCAGCCAAACACCAGGACCCTGCAGCCCCATCTTCCTGCCAAGTGATGACGAATGGGACTGGCTGTTGGCCAAGACCTGGGTGCGCAATGCTGACTTCTACAGCCACCAGCTCCTCACCCACCTGCTGAGGACCCACCTCTTTGGGGAGGTCTTTGCCATTGCCACCCTGCGCCACCTGCCCACCTGTCACCCCCTCTTCAAGGTAAGGCCCCCCTTCAGGGGCACCTGCTGCTCCTCACCCCCAGATCTGAGGGCAGTTATGCTCCACCTGACAGCCCCCCCAGCTCGATGAAGGGGTCCCTGGTCACCTGCCAGGTGTTTGTTCCCCCCTTCAGCTCCTCATGCCCCACTTCCACTTCACACTGCACATCAACACCTTGGCTCGCAGTGTCCTCATCAACAAGGGTGGCCTCATTGACAAAGTAAGCCCTGGGGACTGAGAGCACTGGCCTCTGCTGAGGCACTGGGGCCTGTTGGCACTGAGGGGCACTGAATGCTCTGGGGTATTGGGAGGCGTGGGGGTGTACTGGGGACACTGCGGGTCTACTGGAGTCCACTGGGACATTGGAGGGCACTGGAGTCTTGGTGCTGGGGTCTACTTGGGGCACTAGAGGTACTGGATTCTGCTGGGGGCACTGGGGTCTCCTGGGAGCCTTGGGGTCTACTGGAAACACTGAGGGGTACTGGAGTGCTACTGGGAGCAATGCGGAGTGCTAGCATGTGCTGGGAACACTGGGTGTACTGGAATTGTTAGAGAGCTCTCTAGAGTACTCAGGGCACTACGGGGCACTGGGAAGCATGAGAGACCTGGGAGACACTAGAGAACATGAGGTGGAGGACACTGGAGGGCACTGGGGTATATGGGAGTACTGGGTATGTACGTGGAGGTCTCGTACCCTGGGAGCAATGCAGGGTACTGGGGTATACTGGGGGACACTGAAGTCTGGCACCTCCTGCCCTCCCCAAATATGGGTGGCCATCCTCCCAGGGCTCAGGGGTGACCTATGAGGGGCTGCTGCTGGTGGTGCAGCGAGGCCTGGAGCAGGTGACCTACACGTCCCTGTGCCTCCCCGATGACATCCACCACCGTGGCATGTCCCATGTCCCCAACTACCATTACCGAGATGATGGGATGAGCCTCTGGGAAGCCATTGAGAGGTGAGACTGGTTTTGGGGGGTGGAGAGTGGTCCTGGCATGCCCCAGGATCTCACAATCACCTCGTCCCTACGGCAGCTTTGTCACTGGCATTGTGACATTCTACTACGGTGGGGATGCAGTGGTGAGCGGGGACACCGAGCTGCAGGCCTGGGTGATGGACATCTTCACCAATGGCTTCCTGGGCAGGACCTCCTCAGGTAGCACACCTGTGGCTGCCACAGGATGTCCCCAGGGGAGGCAGCGGACAGGCAGGTCCCTGAGGCTCTTGGCTGTTTCCACCCCCACCCAGGTGTTCCCTCCTCACTGCAGACAGTGGCAGAGCTCATCAAGTTTCTCACCATGGTGATGTTCACCTGCTCAGCACAGCATGCAGCCGTCAACAATGGGCAGGTGGGACATGGGGCCAGGGACCCAAAGGATATCCCCAGCTGTCCTCCAGCCGTGCTGGGGACATGCACCCACTCCTCTGGGTGCAGGAAGGTCCCCATGCTGAACCAATGTCTATGTTACACCTCTCTACATGCCGGAAGGATGTCCCCATCCATCCTATCTCCATGTTGGAAGGATGTCCTCACCCTACATCCCCATCCAATGGATCCCCATGCCAGAAGGATGTCCCTATCCATTCCCTCTTCATACTGGAGATGTCCCCATCCTTGCCATGCTGAGGTGTTCCCATCTGCCCCCTCCCTGTACCGATGTCCCCACCTGTCTCCTCGGTGTTTTGGGGGTATGTCCCCACCCATCCCATTGCTGGTTTGGGGGGATGTTCTCTGCAGTGACCTATCCCCCTGCAGTATGATCTGGGGGCCTTCGTTCCCAACGCCCCATCCTCTATGCGCCACCCACCACCCTGCGAGAAGGGCCGGGCCTTCCTCCAGCACTTCCTCGACACCATCCCTGAGGTGGCCACCACTGCCAACATCCTGGTGGCTCTCATTCTCCTCAGCTCTCAGCTCAAGGATAGGGTGAGTCTGGCCCCACTGTCCCCATGTGCCCCCTCAAACAGCTCCGTGGGCCTGGGAAAACTGCAAGAGGTGTCCACAAGGGTGGATGTCCCACCTTTGGTGTCACCAAGCCTGGGGGACTGCCACCATTGCTCCACACCTACCAGGGTGCCAGAGAACCCCTGAATAGCACCAAAGGGTTGAAGCTGAAGGGTTCATGTCCCTGTCCCCCCCCAGAGGCTCCTGGGACAGTACCCAGAGGAGTGGTTCACGGAGGCAGAACCCCGGCGGCTCATTCGGGCCTTCCAAGGGCAACTGGAGGAGATCCGGGACCGGATTGAGGAGAGGAACCACCTGGCTGAGCTGAGATACAACTACCTGAACCCCCTGGAGACGGAGAACAGCATCTCCATCTAAGCACAGGAGCTGCACCTGCTCAGCACCCCCAGCACTCCCAGCACCCTGCATCTGGGCATCCCCAGCACCCAGCACACTCAGAACCCCACATATGGTCACATCCAGCACACAACAACCCCAGTATCTGGACACCCAGTGCACCCAGCACCTCCAAAACACCCAGCATCCTGCACTTGGGCACCCCCAACACACAACCACCAGCATCTGGATAGCCAATACACCCAGCGCTCCCAGCACCCCTTACATGGCCATCCCCAACACCCTTGTCACTCAGCATCCCACACTTGGACAATCCCAGCAACACCATGACCCCACACCTGGAGATCCTCAACATCTATCCCCTAGTGCCTTCAGCCCTCAGCACCCCCCACTCCATTTTCCTCTCCCCAATAAATGCCAGCTTGTCAATCAAACCCTTGCTGCTTGTAGGCATACCCTAAAACCACAGGGATCCACACAGCCCCCACTCAAAGTGGGAAGCTGGACTGAGGCAACTGGGACACATGAAGGAGTTCCCAGTGCTTCCAGTGCTTCCTCCCAGTGCTCACAGTGTTCATCACTGGTCCCCAGTGACCCCAGTGCCCCCCTGTAGTGCTCCCCTTGTCGTGGGCAGAGTGAGAGCTTCAAAAGAAGTTTATTAGAGAAGGTCCTTTTGAGATATATGGTACAGAAAGGACCCCCAACACCCCCCAAACCTACCCATGACCCCTTGGCTTTCTAAACTTCTCAGAAGGCAATGTGGGAGCGGATGGATCTAAGTCCAGCTTCCTCGGCCTCCTCACAGGCAAGGTGCTCCAGCCCCACCTCAGAGGCCCTTCACTAAACCTGCTCAGGCTTCCAGCCATCTTTCCTGTGTTGAACCAAAACCAAGGCAACAGTAACCTGAACTATCCTTAATCTCCTGGTCACACAGCCCAGGGTGCTCCTGGCCTCCCTTGATGCTAGGGCACATGGCTGCCTCCCGCTCAGCTCCCTGCCTACCAAGACCTTTCCCACAGGGATACTCCCAGCCAGGCAGCTCCAGTGGGTGCCACTGCAGGGGCCGACACCAGCATTTGTCCTTCTGGGATTTCATGAGCGTGTGAACTAAGCATATGCAGGTAACCAAGACAGCCAAAATCCACAGATGAAGTGTAAAGAGCAGATTTATTCTATCACCATGCTAGCAAAGTGGGGACACATACAATCCTAAGATTATTCCATCTTAACAGGGGCAAAAAGTGCACACACCAAGCCTGTTCCCCTCCCGTAACATACCATAGGGGCTATCACAGGCACATTCCTTCACAATGCTGTGCTTTTGCAATCTCCAGGCTTCTTATCTCTCTTCCCTCTCACCAGGAGACCTAGGCTTGTGAAAAATGCTTTTTAGGACTTTTTTCAACATCCTGTTATCTTCTACAAAAATTCCATTTCTCAAAACAAGCAGAAAGCAACCCAAAGCAACCACAATATGTGAAATTTCCCCTCCCCCAAATACTAGCATCTTTCGGCTGCAAGGTCATCTTTGAGTGAAAATACTACTTTTTCTTATTTTTTTCTTCCTTGACAAATCTGCTTTTAACTCCTTCCTCCCCTCAGTGAGGTATCTGCCAATACATGCTTTCCTCCTCCTTGAAGCCTTTCACTGAATGCAGAGACCTGAGAGATCCTTCCAGTAAAGACTCAGGCAAAGAAGCCATTGCATCCCTCAACTTCAATATCAGAGTCTGCCAGTATTAAATCCCCCTCCCTGTTCTGAAGCAGCCATGCACAGCACAAACAATGCACAGAAATTCTCTGTTGCTGGCATTGCTGTTACCTCCTGTCAGCATCTTCATGGCTCTTGTTTGTAGCCTGTCCTGTGACATTCCAGCCCTGCTCCCTTCATATGGCCCCACATCCCCTGTCCAGGCCCAGCATAGGACAGGAGCATTGTAGGTGGGCACAGCCCCTGTGCCGTGGTGCCCAGGGCAGCCTTGGGGCTCTGTGCCCCATGGCCTCCCTGCTGGGCAGCCTCTGCCAGCTCCTGCACAGGCCCTGCCACCTGTGGGCCTGCACAGACAGCCCTGCCCCGGGCTCTGCCGGGCTCTGGGCCAGCAGAGAGGCCGGGCAGGGCTGGCCATGGCCGGCAACAGGCCCTGAGCCCCGCAGGAGGATGGAGCTGGGCCACAGCCAAACTGCCCCGCAAACCTGGGCTGAGCAGCCAGGGCTGGCAATGGCTGGGGACAGAGGCTGGTGCTGACAAATGTCCTGGGCCCCCTCCCTGCTCTGGCCATGCCACCAAGGGCACAGAGCAGCCTCCTCTCTCGGCCACTTGCCTCTTTTCAATGCCTTCCCCAGGCGCTGGCCCTGCCCCACAAGCCCTGGGCTGAGTGCTGCCCCTGCACGCTCACCCAGGCTGAGATGGACACGGAAGGTTTCTCTCTTGGCCAGGCTCTCTCAGCCCAGCCCAGCTCCCTCCAAGCTCTGCCAGCTGCCCTCAGCTCTCTGCAGCACCAAGGGCCTCTCCCCAGCACAGCCCAGCCGCCTCTGGCCCCACAGCTCTGCTCAGGCCAGGCTGCTCTGGGCAGGGGCCCCACGGCCTCAGCCCCTCGCAAGGGCACAGCAGCAGCTGAAGCTCAGAGAGGGCTCAGCCCCAGCCATGGGGAAGGTGCTGGGCCAAGGCAAAAGGAGGCTCCCTGTGTGCCCTGCTGCCCTCTCCCTGAGGTGCTGAGAGCTCTGCAGCCCCTCCTGCCATCCCATCTGCCCAGGCCAGCACAACAGCCCCAGCCTTGTGGTCCTAAAGAGCTTCTCCTGATCCAGGCAGAGGGCCCACTCCAAGGCTAGTACAGGCAGAAAGTTGTTCTCATTTCCCATTCATTTCTGCTTTGCTGAGGATGGATCTGAAGACGAAAAAAAAAAAAGCTGGTTAATTTATTTAATTTAAATACAATGTGAGTCTCCCTATTTACACAAAGTCTCCAGGTCACACAAGCTTGGTGGATGCTGAAGGAGGAGAGGATGAGTAATGACATTTCTTCTTAAAGACAACAACATCACAAGTGGAGAAGAGAATATATGTAAATAAGGAAAGACAGACTTGATCTGTCATGACATGCGCTGGGAGTCACTGACAGAGGATAACAGGCAGGCTGTGGCTGCTCAAATGCATCCAGTCCTAAGTTTCCTCAGGGCATCCTTGAGCTCCTGGTTCCTCAAATTGTAGATGAGGGGGTTCAGTGCTGGAGGCACCACAGAGTACAGAATTTACACCACCAGATGAAACAATGGGGAGGAGATGAAAAGGGACTTCAGGTAAACAAACATGGAAGTGCTGATAGCAGGGAGACCAGAGAGGTAAGGGAAGCACATGACTTTGTGCTGTTCCTGCTCACGGGATCCTCAGCACGGCCCTGAAGATCCACACAGCACAGGAAAAAATGAGTACAAAACACCCAAATCCTAAACAGACACTAAACACAAGAATCCCAACTTTGACCAGTTACTTTCAGAGACGCTTCAGTCTCCAGATTCTCAGAGACTTGAACCTTTGTTGTCATGGAGACTCAGAACCCTGCAAGGTCAGGGGCCTGTCAAAGATGAAGGCCGGAAGAGAGTTATTGCAGGTACCAGCAGGGAGAGGTTCTTCCTCATTCTGAAAACCTGACAAGTAGGACAGGTACCTTCTACAACAAGTAAGAGGCCCTGGAACTAGGCGGCCAGACAACCGATGAGGTGGGAGAAGGTGCTTCTGGGATAGAGGAGCCTCCTAAAGCAACACCGCCGGTATCCCGCATCACAATCTCCTCTGGTAAGAGGAAAAGAAGGGCAGTTTAATAGGAGATTCCCTTCTGAGGAGGATGGAGGACCTGATTTGCAGACAGGACCCAACTCACAGGGAAGCCTGCAGTCTCCCAGGGGCCTGGGTAACTCTCCAGTCTAGTAAGGCCTTCTGATTACTATCTGCTATTGGTTTTTCAGTCTGGCAGTGACAAAATAATAGAGAAGTCCAAGGGCAATCAAAAGAGATTTCAAAGCCTTGAGACGATTGGTCACAGGATCAGGAGCAATTCTCAACCTCAATCCTTCTGGTAACAAGGAACAATATTGACAGGAACAGCAAGATCTATCACGTCAATGTGTGGGTCCAAGGCTGATGCAATTGCAAAAAACTGCATTATTTGATCATGGGATGATCTATTCAACACCTGGTCTACTGGCACCTGATGGGATTCACCTTTAAGAGGGAATAGGAAAAAAACAGGCTCACCAGGGATGAAGTGCCAAAACTTGAGGAAAGGAGCACTAATAGCATCCCTCAATCCTGCTACAATGTACCACACCTGAAATGTTTCTACCCTAATACATGCAGCATGAGTAACAAACAAGACGAGCTGGGAGCTCTGGCCCACTGCCAGAGATTTGACATCACCAGTGCAAGTGAAATCGGGTGGGATGAGACAAATCTGTGATGGGAGTGCCTCGCTGGCTGGTTAAATGCTCTTTCAGAAGGTAAGCAGGGCAGGAGAGGTGTGGGGTTGCATTGGATGTAATGGAAGGGCTGGAAAGTCTGGAGCTCACAGCTGGCAAGGGCACAGTTGAGAGTGCCTGGGTAAGAATCAAGGGGCAAACAAAAAATGCAGATGTCACCATTGGAGTCCATCACAGACCACCCAGCCAGGCCCAGGATAAAGAAGAGTTATTCTTTGAGGAACTAAGGGGCATTTCCAAGGAAAGATGCTCTCCTGGTTCTCCTGCTTGTCAACAGAGAGGATCCTGTGAGCAAAATGGAGACTGGTGGACATCTTAGCCACAGAGACTACAGAGTAATCAAGTTTAAAATCTCTTTTAACAGGAGGAAAAGTGTCAGCAAAACTTCAACTCTGACCATGAGAGCAGACCTCAGGCTGTTCAGGGAACAAATGAGTACCCTGGGAAAATGTTTCTGCAGGTGCTGATGTCCATCACTGCATCACCTTCTAAGGACACAGGAGCAGCAATTCCTAAATGTTGGAAGTCAAGCAAGCAAGGTAGAAAGTCAGTGTGGCTAAACAGGGATTTCCCCTTGGATATAAGGAAAAAAGGAAGGTGTGTGCCCAGTGCAAGAAAGGTCAGGTAACACAGGAAGAACACAGAGATGCTGCTCAACACTGTAAGGAGAAAATTTGTGTGGCCAAAGCTCAATTGGATTTGAAGCTGCCAGAAATGTGGGGAACAAAAAAAAAAGGTTTTTCAAATATATTAATGTCAAAACAAAGGGTAGAAATAACATTGTCACATTCCAGGATGAGGATGGTCGCCTCACAAACAGGGACATGCACAAGGCAGATGTGTTTAATACACTCTTTGCCACTATCTACAACACAGATGACAGACCACGGAAATCTCCATGCAGGAGATCAAGAACTATCACCTCCCAGCTGACGGTGAACTTCTGTGGGACCTGCTGATCCAGCTGGATCCCTACAAATCTATGGGGTCAGGTGGGATTCATACAAGAATACTCAAAGAGCTGCTGATGTCATTGCAAAGCCTCTCTTGATGATTTTTGAGTACTCTTGGGAAACCAGAGAGGTCCCAACTGACTGGAAGCTGGCAAATGTTGTCCCAGTTTTCAAGAAGAGCAAGAAGAAGGACTCTGGAAACGACGGGCCTCTCAGTGTCACTGCAGTGCCCAGTGATATAACAGAAAAGATTACTCTGGGAGGTATTGAAAAATACCTGCAGGATACTGCAGTTTTGGTCACAGCCAGCACAGCTTCATGAGGGGAAAGTCCTGCTTGTTGAATCTGATTTGCTTCTAAGACAGGGTAACCCATGTGGTTGATCCAGGAAAGCCAGGAGATGGAATGTTTTCTGGACTTCAGCAAAGGTTCTGATACTGTCTCTCCCAGGACCCTTCAGGACAAGCTGTCCAGCCCACAGCTGAATAACTGTGTTATGGGTTGGGCACAAAGGGTGACAGCAACAGGTGAAATCAGGCTGGCACCAGTCACTAGTGGGGTTCCACAGGGACCCATCATCAGCCCAGTTCTCTTCAACATCTTCCTAAATGACTTGAAGGCAGGAACCGAATACTAAGTTTGCCAATGACACTAAATTGGGAGGAGATATTGACTTCTGCAAAGGCAGAGAGGCCCTGCAAAAAGCCTTGACAAATCAGAGATGTGGGCAATCACCAACTACATGAAGTTTAACAAGGGCAAGTGCAAGATTCTGCACTTGAGACAGGGTGCCCCAGTTGTGTGTATGGACTGGGGAATGAGATGCTGGAGAGCAGCTGTGGGAAGGGACCTGGAGGTCCCAGTCAGTGTCAAGTTGGATCTAAATCAGCAGTGCTCAGGCAGCCAGGAGGGCCACCCATATCCTAGGGTCATCGGGCCCAGCATCGCTGGCCTGGCCAGGGAGGGGATTGTCCTCTGCTTTGCACTAAGGCAGCCTTCAACTCAAGTCCTGGAGGCAGTTTGGGGCACCAAAACACAAAAGAGACATTTAGCAATTGGAGAGCATTCAAAAGGAGGCCACAAGGACTGGAAGGGTCCGGAGGGGAAGCTTTTTGAGGAGCGGCTGAGGTCACTTCATCTGTTCACTTGGAGATGAAGGGGAGACCTCATTGAGCTCTTCAACATGCTCCCAAGGGGCAGCACAAGAGCAGGTACCAAACTCTTCACGCTTGTGACCAGTGGCAAGACTCAAGGAAACAGCTGGAGCTGAGCCAGGGAGGTTTAGGTGAGATATCAGGAAAAGGTTTTTACCCCAGAGATTGGTCAGGCACTGGAACAGGCTGCCCAGGGAAGTGGTCACAGCTCCAAACCTGTCTGAGCTCAAGGAGCATTTGGACAATGCTCTCAGCCTATGGTGGGATTGTTGGAGTGTCCTATGCAAGTCCCAGAGTTGGACTTGATGATCCTGATGGCTCCCTTCCAACTCAGCCTACTCTGTGATTCTATGAACTCTCTGCTCTGTCCTAAGACTTGTGCTCAACCCCCGTCTCACACACTGGAGAAGGACAGCTGTCCCCACAGGAACAAAACCCACCAAAAATCTGGTTTACACAAGAGGCTGCACCAGGTGCACTGGAAAAGGGAGCAGATCAGGCCTCCTCACTCTTTTTTCTCTCTGTTTTCCCTGCCTCTATTCTCCCTCCCTTGAAGTGTTAATTTTAAGA
>WBMY01008382.1:0-30131 GCA_013397315.1 Donacobius atricapilla
CAAGTTAAGTTTAGGAATAGAAATCAAGTGATATATAATACAAATAGTTCTTTCACTGTATAGTTTTTTATGAGTATGATGGTATTTAAATTATTTTTTTTCTTGTAACATCTCTTGATTTTCTTCCTTCTCTCTAACTCAGTATGATGTAAGTTAAGAACACTCCTTTTCTTTCTATTATTCCTTTAGTAGTTGTTCTTTTTATAGACACAAAAGGGTCTAAATGGATGTCGGACTTAGGACTACAAAAGGACTTTTGCCATCTAATATCTTACTTTATCCTTTTGGTAATTATTGCATACATTCCTTATTCTCCTTATTCTTACTGAAACCCAGGGACTTGGATTGGAGTCCAGTGACATGAAAAGTCATATTAATTCCAATGTTTTTTAATTAAACTCTGTACCTTTGTGGACTCAACACCTTTCTTGTCCTAATTTAATCATTTCCCTCTACACCTTTATTGCCACATTGCTATATGTGACTATGTCAGTGAAATTGTTTTCCACTGTGTAATATTTTCTTCAAGAGGTGATGAATTTCCCTCAAGAGGGATTTTTTTTTTCTGAAAATATAAGCTGAAGCTTTTTTAATACTCCAAGTAAAAATTCCTATTTCAGAAATGAAGTTTGATGTTAGAACAAAAATACACTTTTCAGCTGAAGCAAGGGTTCTTCAAAGGTGTGGTTTTTCAAAATTAAATTTGTGTGCTCATGGGATACTGATTTATCCAGTTTCTCCATTTAGGAAATGCCTAATTAAATTGATCATATACTAAGCAACATCAATCAAAGGTCAGATGCATTCTAACTTAAATTATCATGAGAAAGACAATAAAAATAATGAAGTTTCTAATTTCTTTTCTAGGAAAATAAGGATAAAGAAGTTTATAAAGTAAATTTAATTTAGTCTGTGAAAGAAGTAGCAAAGTTCCTTTTCCACTCTCATCTTCGGAGTACTCAACCAGTTCCTATACAATAGTGCTGGGTTCTGAAAACATATTACTGACTCAGTGGTTGATCCTTGTTAGCTTATATCACTCAATTAGTGTGGCTAACATAGAAGATTTCCAGAGAACTACTGATATTTTCACATATTTTCTGATGGGACTTAGAGCAATTCCTGCACATTGCCCCCTCCTAATATCAAAAGTTTCCTACTGAATTTCATCCCTTTTAAACTCTGTAGAATTTTTCTGATAGGATAAAAAACATCTTGTATTCTAATGTTCTGAACACCAAAATACTACTAATGATTAGTTTTATTTTTGACAGTGGTTTGCAGTAAACTTTTGACTGGATCATTAACCTAAGAATCTTATTAAAATATCCCAGATAAGCAAAAGGAACATTTCCTAATGACACAGTCAATTTTTCTAATTAAAAAAAAAAATCTGCTAAATATTACCTCTCAAAGAAGTAAATAAAGATGATTTTATAAGTTTAGGTTCCTACTTCTCCCACAAAGTTACGGAAATTAGTCACTTTTGACAATTTCTAAGTTTTTCTTAAGACTATATCCAGATGGATTCTGAAAATATCTGGGGATGGACAAATGGACAAAAAAGGAGCCAGAGACTAGAATTATTAAACATGATCATTGAACAAGTACAATGGTTAGTTACAGCTTTGCATCATAAAAATTTCTTATTCACTAATCCAGTTTATAATGAAAACAACCTTTCTTAGTTATGCTTTAATATATTAATAAAAATATGATTGGTTTCTTTTTGCTTTTTAATTTTATTTAGAAGCAAATAAACCTGATCCCATTCAATAGGTTATTTTATCTTCCCTAAAACTGAAGAATTTTGCAGGTTACAGGTAAAAATGGCATTATGAATATTATGAATATTTTTTGTTATTTCCAGCTGAGTACCATTTGCCGTGTTACTGCACTTCTGAATATGTGAGTTATACTCCACTGCAACACAGGAAATCTGCTGTCAAATTATTTTGGACTGAGTTTCAGCAACTGGTGTCAAATTTTGTTAAAACAACCAATGTAATTGTTAATACTTTGGCATTTGCTCAAACGATCTGTGTGATTTTGTCCAGAAATCCACTCTATTTAAGCTTGTTACACTGCTCAGCATGTTCATTCTAAGTATTCTATCTTGGTATTATTTAACACGTTATAAAAGTTTTATCAGGAAGACTAGGAAGATAATATACAAGGATTTTAATTGCATACAGAATATTAAGGATTAAACCAAAAATTTTTCATATTACTGGTCTTGCTATACATATTCTATGAATACCCAATATAGGAGTACTACCCATTCCGTCTTCTCCCAGGGAAAGGGTACGAGTTCACTGTAGGGATGAATTTAAGAAAAATATATATATATAAATAAAAGTCCGACACAATGTAATTCCTAAGAAGCTCTGCCTCAAACAACTAGCTCTCCCAAGTCATGGTTAGTACCTGAATCCTCAGGAAAGGCGCTAGGTAGACTTTCTTAAATATTTCTAACATTAGGAACTGTTTCACAATGTATCCCTGAAGAAATAAGAAAATAATCTAGTTCTTAGAAATGAAAATGTCTATATTTTATAAAAAACAGAAAATAGAGAACATTAATTATGTTATGATTAACCTTTCTTTTATGTCTAGAGTACTCTGAAGACAGTAAGAGTAATGCTCTGGTGACACTGGTGATAGAAAAGAAGGGGTTTATTCAAAAGCCCATATCAACACACTTGAAAACTTCATTTTGGTACACAATCAAGTTTTTGCAGTAGTTTTGAAATATATTGCTGTAAGATAAGAGAGAAGGCTTTGTGTACCATTACATCCCTGCTCTGCTTACCTAAGCTGTTTAACAAATGGTCAATGTAAAAAAAGTTAATTAATTTTTGCAGCATCATACTGTATGTTTCTTATGGCCAGCAGTTCAGGGAAGCTTATTGGAATTAAAAATAAGTAAGCGATTCTCTCCATTTGTTTGCAGAATTAACATTATCAATTTTTTTTCAGAATTTTAGGGAAATTTCAATTAAATACTACATTTCAAATCTCTTTTTATTTTCATTTCTGCTTCTTGGCATTGTAGGCTCAATGTAATTCTATTTCTTAGAAAATTCCAGTGGAAAAAAAAGCTACCTGCAAGAACTACTAGCTTCTTTTTCAGCATTTCTCAGCTCAGAAAGGGACTGATAGACAGTACAATCACAATATCCACTTTCTATAGAGAAATTTAACTTTCAGCATGTGTATTGAATATTTATGTCATCCTCCAACAATGTTCCAGGCAGTCTATTGATATGCACCAAAGATAGCTTTATATTTTATATTCCAAAATTCCCTTTGTCTAGTAATCTTGAGATTTGAGAACAAAGATTTTCAGACAAAATACTTTTTCTGATTCTAAGGAGAATATATTTAGTTCTAGTGATTTTTTTTTCAAATTCACTCTGCTAGCTGAGACAACCCATTATAAATGACTCCCACTCTGTCTGCTTGACCAGACTCAGGTAAAGTGAAAAACATTTCAGAAGATATTGGGTTTGAGGCATAGAGGCACCAGTGGGAGTTTAGTCACACAATTTTAAAAAAATGAACTGATTTAAAATATTCACCGAGTCTAATTTGGGATGCAGAATTTATTCTAATCTTGTTTCAGTGCAATTATTGCATATGCTTCAAATCAACTGCATATCTTTGCTTCTACCCCATGCTGATTATCCATTTCTGCGTTCATTTTCTCATTGGACTGTAAAACTTGTTTGATTGTTGCCCTATTAATCCAAGCATTTTTAAAGCCTGAAACTTTTGAATGTCTGCCAAATTGAAGCTCTATTCTCCTGATGTCTTTTGCCAGCAGAAGAAAGAAAAGATCTAATCTTTCTCAAAGCTGGATTGAAAATGTAGGCTCTCAAAAATTAAAGATGACAAACCAGAAGGGGGTTTTGTCTGAACAGTGTTGATGAGACCCATGGTACAGGACTCAGAAGGTGAATCATGCTATTCTCTTGTTTAATAAAACAATCCAATTCATAATATATACAGTATGTTATACAGTAAAAACTCATGTCATCCTCCCATTTGGATTTGATACTATTTGTTCTTATTTGTTCTCATCTACATTCACCATTCAGCAACACATACTTGTACACGTTTTACCTATGCATGCATGTTTTCCCCAGTTACTAGGACTAAGAGAAAATCAAAATTTAACTAACTGCTGAAATGAATGCACCATTCTAAAAAGAGTAAGCATCTATACATCTATAATATAGGGAGAAAAAGTCAACTGAAAAAAATTTTGTAGGATTCTACTTGCTGAATAACTAATATTTAAGAGCAAATTGCTATGAATCACAAAGATGTTGAATCTCTTGTGAGAATTTGAAACATTTTTATTTCTTCTTTCAGGAACAATGTGGATTTTTTTTTTTTTCTGCTTGTTGATTTAGTCATTTCCTGTAAACCACTACATGAAATTTTCACATAGTTTTACAATGTGGAAATTGAAAAGAGCCAATTACACCTTCCAATTATTCTAAACTATACCCAAAGTAATAATAATATAACTAAGAGCAGAATTGAGTCATGAAATCCCATGGCTTTGAGTAACATATTCTTATTTTTTATGCAGTTGAATGGATTTTGCCCTTCATTTTCTGAAAATATTACTTTTAAAAACAGATGTGAGATGACCATTAGAAGCTCATATCAACAAAACCAGTATGTAATATTATTATTATTACCAAGTATTACTTAATGATAAGTGGTCCCATAAATAAAAGTGCATGATGTAAAACATTAGAAGAGGATAAATGAAATCAGCATGCTCTTCATGGTTTGTTTTTCTTTCCTTGAACCATTAGCCAAACATTGCTATTAACTTCCCTGGCTGAAAGTGTTCATGACAAAAAGATTGGATTTTCTGCTTCTGAGTGACACAGGTAAATTTAAATGCCAAAAAATTCCTTTATATAAAGACAGAATATTATTTTACTTTTCCCATGACTGGATCAGAACTGTGATTACAGACTGGAAGATTCAAAGGCATGTATTCAAAAATCAAACCTCAGGGCAACCAGTGACCCTTCATTGTCATAAAACTAACTGACAGGTTATCAGAAAAGAAAAGAAAAATGTTAAGAATGGAAACAAAATAAAGTTTTAAATATTTTTCCTTATATGCATAAATAAACAATAAGATATTTGTTTGTGTGAGTTCTTGTATCCATAGCTTTTTTAGTGCAATAATCAATGTTGCAGGATCTCAACATTCATTCTATTTCTTTCAAGAATAAGAACAGATCCACTACCAGAATGTTCTATTTTTAGGTGTTCTCAGAAGTATACAGCAATAAATGCTTAGAGGGTGTAGGTTTAGCTTTCTGGGACAAAATAATCAGTGATCATAAAAGATATAGAGTGATCCACCTTGGGAAGACTCTTACTTCCATGACATTACTGACTGTGCTTTTTTATACATGTTTTGATATTTCATAATAAATTATGTTAAATTATCTACACAACTAAACTATCTAATTTTTACATAGAATTTAGAAAATCACTTCTCAAAAACGTAGCTGTAAAATGATAAAGACAAAATTTTGCTGCATATTAATTGAGTGACTATTGAAATACTACTAACTTTAACCCAATCCTTTTGTCAGAGACTGAAGTAATCCTTAGATTGATACTTTCAAAGAGATAATCCCTGAGAATTTAATAGATACAGCAGTTCTACAGGGGCCAGAAGCAGAGTGCCAATGTATCCTCCAGTGCAGGGCTGAGGTTTCACTGGGATGGATATCTGCTGGTGGGTGGGGATCAGGATCCAACCCACTGCAGGGAACTGTGGTCAGTCACAGCCTTGGGGTGCCCAACCTGGATTGTGGAGATAAGGATGGGCTGGGACGTCAGTCCAGAAGTCACTTGATTCGCCCTCAAACACGTCTGAAATGGAACCATCCCTTGTGGTGCTCTGTAATTTTTGTGAGATTGTACCATGTTTATTATGCTCAGAGGTCCCTCTTATCACCTGCAGAATTTTCTCAGAGTCTTTTCCATCAGCTAAACCTCAGAAAAGGATAAACTTAATGATATATTGTCTTATGTTAGTATGGTGTATTTGTCAAATAATTATTGTAGCAAAATGTAGGTGTCAAAGGTTGCCTTCTCAAGTTCTGAAAATGACTCTGTCTTATTTTAATCTTTCATATAGAATTTCTGTTTGGAAATGCCTCTGACCTCGTTGTTTTTTCATAGTTATACCAAGTCCGAATATTTTGCAAAACCTTTATGGTTTCTTTTGAAATATGGCACATATAGGGATAATGTACCATCAAAAAAGATATGTTTTTGTTTACCCTAATATGTATTTCACTAGCTGAAAAAGTGCCACCTATTTTAGGTATTTCAGTAAAGGTGCCTATGTTATGATTCCACAGATCAATGCTTTCTGCTTTGCTTACTACACAGAAAAAACCCCAAAGCTTGCAATCTGTGAAGCAGCTCCTCCCAGCTGCCACCCACATCCTAAGCAACAAAAGAAATTCCATGTGTCAGATGTCTGCTTTGGCTACAAATACCTCTGTCCCCTCTATTTCTTCACAGATTCCACTCAAAAGGGTATTTTGAAACTACAGCAGAATAGAATTGTTCCCTTCCAACAAGGATGACAACATAAGTCCTTTAAGGTCAAAGTGACATTATTTTGCAGTATTTAGAATCCTGGAATTGATTGAGCCTGCCAAGAGTTATTGCATTTATTTTCTGTTTGATTGCTAAGTGCAAAGAGACATGAAACCCCTAGATCCAAGCAGAGGAATTATTTCTGGCAAATGGATGGAAACAACTGCTTCTATGTGCATTATTTCATAAAATGGGGACAAGCCTTAAGGTGCAGAGGACACCTAAACTGCAAGTCCTCAGTATACAAACCCTGGATTTTACAGAAAGTATGGGAAGAAAAAAAAAAAAAAACCAACCAAAAAACACAAACAAACAAACAAAAACACACCACAAAACTGAAAAGAGACTACTTTAATTTAAACAGTTTCTGCTAGAATATCAAAAGTAGGATAGAATGAGATAGGTGGAACTGTATGTCTGCACCATAGGCATTCTTTACTGTTATTCCAAGGAGTAAACAATAGACCTATTGTTTAAATTGTCATAGATACAGAGTAATAGCATATTACTTTTCTGTTTCATCCTTTAATGAAGGATGATAAAAGTTCCATAGTTTTAATGTCTGGCATGGTTTATAATCCTGAATGCTCTCAGGAATATAGTGATACCCTAAGAACATGTAAAAGATGAGTTTTATGATTTTCAACTATAGTCAAGTAAGAATGATGGAAATTTTGAATTTTATCAATGAAGCATTGGTTAATAGTTTAGTGTTAGCATGGGTACTGATAGCAATGACACCCATATACATTTTAAAACATATTCTTGTCCTTTAATTTCATTTTCAGTTGGGAACTGGATTGTATGGTTTTATATCTAGGAGCAAATCCAGAAACAGTCTGAGGTGTCTAAAAGGAGGGAAATTTCTACCTGTGACCAAAAGTGTGAGTATAAAACAAAATATATTTTAAAAAATACTAACAATCTTGGACAAAGATAAATGAGTTGACTACTGTTTTCTTGATATGAGTACTTGGAAGGAGACATTACCAACTTTTGGGTATTCAGAAAATTGCCTTGTCCTGAAAAATAATCAATTTATACTAGCCCTCTATTGTCAGCTCACTTTCACCCTGCTATGTATACTGAGATGGATACTGCTCTTCTGAGAGTAGGCAGTAGTTGAGAATCATATCAATCCTGGTTTAAAATTCAGTTCCCTGTATGCACAGAATACACCTTTACGGTTCATCTTTGACACTATCTTGACAAAAGTTGGGGTTTGTGGAATTTATTTTATTTCTTCTTTTCAATTTCATTTGACCAAAAGCCCATAAAATAGTCGAAGAGATGCAAAGGTGGAAAGATTATTGAGATGTTCACATTCAACACACACCAAAAAAATCCAGTGTAAGGATTGTAGAACCATAAATCTCAAAAATTCCCTAACTGCACTTATCAATCCAAGTTAAAAATATTTCTTGGAAGACCCTTTCTAGCAGTGGGTTTTTGCAAATTTTGCCATACAATTCAGCTAGAAACGAACAAAAAGTTTACAAAATAGATTGGTTTACGGTAGTATGAGGGACAACTCAAGCTGTTAAGTCAGAAGTATCTACAAATTGTTAATGTTAGTGTTTTACAAGGAGCCATATTTCTGTAAGCCGTTTCGCCATGTAGTTCTACATGGGAAAAGTGTAAGTGCATACACACATGTACACCGTTACACATACAATAATCTGCCAAATTTCAGTGACATTTTGTAAACAGTTTCTACATAGAAATTATGACTCCCTTATTTTCCATTTATTTTTTCCATTGTTACCACGTTTGTACCTTTCTAAAATATAAGAAGTGGAAATTTAAACCAGTTCTGTTTATCAAATGACAAAATAAGTGGGAAAAAACCCAGCAATTTATTTATCACTATAGCAATATGGATTTTAAACATAAAGTCACATTTATTTACCTCTTTCATAAAAACATAAGCAGAATTTGTCTTTATCTTTTCCCATTTCAGAACAAAGCATGAGCCTGTACATGAACCACAGCAGCTTTTGTACTCTTTCCTTACAGTGACTTCAAATTTTAGCATATTTTAGATCTTTCAAAGAAACTATAAGGGAGCATACAGAAGCCGCTGAAAGAGAGATTAAGTAGTTCATTAACTGTGGTTTCAAAGAGTGGATGTCTATTTTTGTAATCTTCTTAAATATAAAGAGACAGAAGTCCAGTTTCAATACAGCTGTCTTTCTTTGCAAATGGGCATTCTGTCTTACGTTATGACTTCTTGATGTACATCTTAACAAGTAAGGCAGAACTCATAACCACAAAGCAACAAAGAAAACATTCAAAAATTTGAAATTTTTTATTGGTTTACTGAGGGAGAGGGGTTTGTGTAATTGAAATTTCACTTTCAAACGTTATATTTACTGGAATTTATTGGTAGCAGAACAATGTGAAACAAAATGCTTTTGGCTTCATTTTATTAAAAAAAAAAAAAAAGTAACCTTTTCCAGAAGGCAAGTCATATAATATAGAGAATTAACGATTTTACCACAATAAAATTTTTCTTTTTTAAAAAAGGTACAAATATAACAATATTTTAGTAAAAACTTATACTAATAATTAAAATATGTAAAGGAATAAATATACAATAACTTTCCAAGTAGAAGCATAGGTTTAAAACACCTATGGATGATGTATGCCAGCATAGAAATTACTTATATATAAATCGGTTAAAGTGCAAAATTTCATCCCACACCTGTTTTAACATCAACCTTTCACACTTAATATGCTATGAAAAGTCATACATTTAAGTTTCCAAGTGCCTTTTTAGGTGTTCTTTTTCCAATTTCTCACACAGGTGAGCCTTTATGTATTCCTCACAGTAGTAGTTTGTACCGTTCTGATGGAATCTACCTTCAATTCAGAGTAATGGAATTTTTTGTTACAATTTTTTTAATGTCCCTTTCGCTTTATTTGTTCACCCACTATCCATATACTATATACCTTATGTTTTACATGCCATGTATTTTGTTTTCATTGATCAGACCACACAAGGTGCAAGAAAATGGAGTCTTCAAAACTATCAGCATATAATTGTTAGACAGGTTCTCTCTCCTGTGAAAAACTCCTGAGTATGATATTTCAGCCTTCACACACATAAGCAAATCGGCATACAGAGAAGACAATTAAAAGTGCTAAAAATCCTTCTGGGTTCCGGTACAATAAACAAAGATCAACCTTCTCTTCTCAGCTGTGATCATATAATAAAACTCCTGAAAACTAAACTTGTCCCAAAGGCACTAGATGTGCCATTTTTATGTTTTATTTATTTTAAAAGCTGAGGAGACATCTTCAGCCTAGTACACAGAAACACAATTTTTGGGTTGTCAGCTCCAGCTTAACACCTCATATTGTTAGGGAAATCAGGAAAAGGCTTTAATCTTCCATGTTCTCTAAGTTTAGTGTGGAAAAAGTTCCTATTTTACCAAAGCTAGAGAGTTAAATTCTGTTCTTCAAATAATTTAAGATTTTGTGAGAAAAAATAAAGTGTTTTTTGAAATTTATATTTGAAAAACTCAATAAACTTCCTATACTGCTTCTTACATGCTTAATAACTAAAATTGTACCACTTTTGAAAAGTATAGGGGCCAACAGTGTAATAACCTTAAAATACATTTCAATGTAAATAAAATTGGTATCTATTGTCATGAGCTGTACTGATGATTCTAGAAAAGTTCTCTACCTTTCTGATGATGCATTCTACATTGCTTCTAAATATCCTACTGATTGTTAAAGGCAGACAGACTCAAGGAACAAAGGGTACTTCCTGGGGTGTTTGCTGAAGTAAATTTACCGAATTCACACAATAACTGTACACTTGAAGACAATGGTGAATTCTTATACATTATAAATTTATATCACTACTTACACAAAACTGATTTTGGCAACCATGTTATAAATCAGATGTGAATATGCAATGCCATGAAACAAGTGAAATATTTAGCTGTAGTAGCTAAAGTCCTGGATGGGCCCGGCAATCAAGGCCCAGATGACCAGGCTTGAGTACTCCTTGAAAGAAAACCGAGCTGTACTTGTCTTCTTTTTTTTCTCCCATTTTCTTCATTTAATTCTGATGTCAAATGCCTCCCTGTCCCTAAGCCAAAAAATGTGGGTTTTCTGATTCCGACAAAGCTTTTTCGTGTGTATGGCCAGGATAACCTACCTCTTTCTGGTATCTTGTGCTTATCTTTCATTTGTCTGGCAACTTTTTATCCCTTCAGTGTTTTCTTGTGCAGCCACACACAAATATTTCCCTTACATGGTCACATTACTCTCATGCTTATGTAAAATGCTAATGTATTGTGTTTGGCTGTTCTATGAAAATATTTCTAAATTCTGTTATTAATTGCAACATTTTAGCCATACTCGGATGTAAGGAAATTGATATTAGCAAATCTAATTAAATAAATAATTATTATTTTATTTGGGATATCTTAAAACATCCAGGTGTCAGAAGGTCCTGCTTTGACTACATTGTCCAAATGGGAAATTACATTTGGAGGTTTCTAAAAGAAGGATATTTTATTGTGATGTTAGAAGTAATTTAAATATACTTATTAACACTACCAGAAATGTCTTTAGTTATCATTATTTTCCATTGTAGACCTACAGTAGATTATTCAATGTCCTGGTGAGTTACAGAATTCTCTGTCTGTTTTGGGACTGCAGGTTTCATGCTCCAGTTTCTATCGCTAAGGGTTCTGTGTGATGCCTTGATCCAAAAGCACACATAATTAAAAGGAGTCACCCACCCCTGTCACATATGCCATGTTGAATTTCATAATTCCACAGTGCCCTTAGGCACACAGCAGGGCTTACTCTTCGAAACCCCATGTCTTCTATGTTATTACTTATCTAATAAGTAACATCAGTGCTGAATTCTGCTCCAGGGCGCTTTACATCAGAAAGCTACCATTTCAACACAACGGCAAAGTGGCATATCCTGAGTTAACAATTATAGCTCCTAAGTAAGGTAGCTATTTCCTTCATCTCTTCTCATGCAAACAACAGTAGGCATGATGTGATGGTGCTGTTGTTACTCTTTTTTGTGCTGTAAAAATATGTAGATACTGAGAAAAAAAAAAAAAAGTAATAATAAAGTAGTACTTTTTTCACTTTTCAAACCAGAACTTGAAGCCCTCCTCTGGAAGGTTAACGGTGTATGTTTCAGAACAAAATGTTGGACTAGATTCTGAAATATACAAAAAGGCTGGAAAAACTAAATAAACTATTCCCTCATTTATCGCAGCTCTCCTTTAACCAAACATTAGGCCTATGACTTTATAGGTTTCTAGGAATCCAAAGAGTTTTGCAGTCATCTAGGATTAGAGCTACCAGAATATGCAGTTTCCCAGTCTGAATTCCCTGAAAATGTGTTTCCTTAGTTCTAGGACAGAAACAGGACTAATACTAATTTAACATAACCCTGAAATTATTTGAAAATTTCTGGAAATCTAGAGTTCAACTTTGAGCCATGGATAGAAGTCTAAAGCCTTTGATAACTAGATGACCAAAACCAAAAGAAGTCTCTCTCGTGTAAACACCTTGATCATGCCTGGATTGCAGTTAATTTTCTTACAAATAATCTGACTCCTATATTAATGTGTTTTATAAACTGATTACTATTTGAATGGTAAAAAAGGCAGAGAGTAGCCAGCCTTTTCCATGACCCATATCATTAGATCCCTGGCCCCACTGCACAACAGGTCTATCCATTCTTCTCCTGACAACATACTTACAGAAAGCTGTTTTACTACCCTTCACCTATCTTGTTAGTTTCAACTCAAACTCAGTTTTGGCTTTACTCCTTTCCTACAACAAGGGAAATGCCTTTGCATTCCTCCCATTCAGCCTGTCCCCACTTCTGTCATCTGTGCACTCCCTTTTTGTAGTTGAGCTCAGTCAGGACCTCAGTCTTCATTTATGTTGACCTTTTCACAGACTTGCCTGACAAGAACAGACTATTCTTGTGCCCTGAGGAGGTTGTCTTTGAAGATTAAACAGCACCTGTATTCAGAAAATGTTCATGTTAAAAATACAAAATGTTTGACTTAAAATAGCTTTAACATAACTGTCAGTTGTCTGTTTTTTGGGTTGGTTTGGTTTTGGTTAGTTTTGTTTTTGCTGGAAACTTGATACCTTGCCATCTAATTTAATTTTCCAAGATACCAGTAGATATCTAAATACTTGTATATCTAAAAACATTGTCCTCAGCCTTCTCTTCTATATTCCTGCTTTCCCAGCTGGGGAGAATGATAATCTTTTTTCAGTAATGAAATACATATAAATACTAAGAACGGTGGATAGATTATACTACTACTTGTGTGTAGCTTTAGTCTCATACTCTAAAATCCACTTGTTATTTGTTAACTGTGTCCCCAGTTAACCCATAAATATATGACCAATTGTGCAAGTGAAAACATTTAAATGTTAAAATATTTCTAGATTCCAATTACATATTTCCTTTTTTTCTTATTAGATAATCAAACTTCAGAAATCCGTCCTCCCAATGGAGAAAGAAAAAGCAATGGTAAAAACCTGGAAAACCTACCTGGGATTAAAAGCTAATTACAGCTTCTTGTCCCTCTTACATGATGAGAAAGTTATGGACAGATTTAGAATCACAGCACAGCAGCAAGCTGTGAATGATATATAAAATGAAACAGTCCTGCTGATTATTCTGCTGTGCTGCTTGCTATGACCCGTGGACATTCAGGTGCACAATATTCATATTGTGGACAGAAGAATAGTCATGCAATGCAAGACTTTAAAAGCGTGTGTGAGAGAGCTTTAAATGTTCCATGTATATTCCATTTTCCTCTTCACATTCTTTCCTTTAAATACCCTGTTTCCAGACTAAAGCCCATGAAGAAAAAATAAGAGCTTCTTCTCCAAAAGAAGCTACTTAGCATAGTAAAGACCCAATACAGGTTAAATATTTTCCTCTTCTCATCCGTAGGCAAGACATAAAAATTTGTTCTATGCATGAAGATGAATAAACAGCTTGCAAATAGAAAGGAAAATAATTTACAAGTGGTTTTATTTGCCTAAATTTTAAGGCTCTTATCACAGAGACCTTATGGATACTATCAAATACTCACAAGCTTGTCTTGTGTTATCCAATGGGCTGGACTTTTGTTCTATGTTACGTGAAACATAAGGAGTTGTCTTCTGATTGTGCAGTATCAGTTAAGGAAGAATCAAGCCTACAGATATGCAATGGTCATCAGCAAACTAATAATCTCTCACCAGAAATTACCAAAGGTGTGCTAATTTTACTAATGATGTGTATTTATCAGTATTGTTGTGTGAATTTCAAACTTTTGGCTTAATAAATAATTTCTTTCTAATTATTTTAAAATTTCCATCTCTTCAGGTAAGGATTTTCAGATAGCAGACATATTGTTAGGTAGCAAATACATCTCTCTCCCTAATCTCTGGATTCACTCAATTGCTGCATTGAAACAGCAGTAGTCCTTTTACTGGAAAGATAATTTGCAGGGACTTTCCTGATTTATTTAAGTTTGTTTAAAAAATTAGAAGTAGATTTTCCAGCTTGTTTAGATATTTTATTTATTTTTGCCAAAATAAGCATGTGTTCAGAAAGCGCTGTCATGACACAGCCATGCTGACAAAGCCCAGAATGCCACACTGACAGTGATAAGACATGGAAATTGCAGTTATTGGATGGGTAGCCAGTAGAGATTACTGACAAAATGTCTAGTACAGTGAAAATCTGTGGATTTTCATTTGAGGTAAACTTTAAAATTGTAAGCAAGTGAAAAAAGAGAAGTTGATTCAGAAAAATGTTTTACAAAATATAATAGGCTTTAAAGCTGTACTTTAATATGACCTCTTTAGTATTTTCTTTAGTAAAAGCTTGGGATATGCATAATTCATCTGCTGCTTGAAAATGTCTTCATGGAGATTTCAATGTTCTTTCATCTCAGAGATTTCTGAAGTAGATTATTTAGTAATCTTTCTGACAGGTATTACAAGTAGCAATTGCTGCAAGATTAGAGAGGCTTTATCGTTGAGGAAGCCTATGGTTAAGTTTATACTCGTCTTTCAGGCACTTCCAAATCCCTCGCAGTCACAGTAAAGAATCTGACCTCCCCTTTAACTAAAATTATGAAACAAGCCTTTATGCTTACGCTTTTTGCACGAGTCATTAAAAGGGTATATACATGTAGTGGCAGAAATCATAGGGGAGCAATGGCATATCATTCCCAGTGCTAGGGCACGGTGCGGGCTGTGGCTCGCCAGGTAGCAGGCGTGGGGAGCGATAGGCACCAGGGCAGGCAGGGCATGGCCTCACAGCCAGAGCCCCCCTGCCATTGCAGTCAGGGGGCAGGACGGGCCTGTGACAGCCTTGGGCACCGTGGGGCGCCTTGCCAGGGATGGGCTGGAGCTGGGGCACAGCTAAAGCTGGGTCAGGACATCACCCTGTGAGCGAGGATCAGAGCCCAGCCTGGGGAGGGGAACCAGGGGCAGACACAGCCTTGAGATAGCCAGAAGCATCTACATTAGTGTTTCAGCTTAGTTTTACTAGAGAAGTGAGCTTTCAAACTGACTGGTTGCTTCTGCTCTGATTCCCATTATGCTTTCAAATCACTATTACCTGGTTCCTTTCTTTTGAATAAAATTATTTAGAAGGATGCCCTCCAGAATCACGCTGAATATTCTCTGAGTGCCATTGGTTATCATGCTCAAGTTGCCAAAGTAGAATGAGTTCAAAGGTAAATTTCCTGTCTTCTCAACACTGTTCCACTACATGGAAACTTAAATCCATTTTGCTACTTTTCACTCCTAACATGTATGTAGACCTAGGCTAGCTTTGATTTCTGGGAATAGGGGTGTCCTGCAATAAGCATAGAATGCATAGAGCAATCTGAGTAAAGCATATTTTCACATCACTAGTTTTGCTATTAAATTCCTTCCTACAGTATTGAGAAAGCAAAAAAAAAAAACAACCCCCCCCCCAAAAAAAACCCCAAAAAACAACAACAAAAAAAATCACAACAGGCTAATTCTTTAGCAGTTACTAAAAAATTACTACTACTAATTTAGTAGATTAGGAGTTACTACTGCTACTAGTGTTAATATTACTTGTAAATTGTGGCCTGTGTCTAGCACTTTCTGACAAATCCTTTTTTAGGGAACCAAAGGGAAAAATCAATTGCTGTGAGAGTTCTCATTTGTCTAATTATCTAGAGGCCAATACTCAGAATAACATGTAAAGGATCCAAAATTCTCATGCTCTTTTCCCTGAAACCTTATACAACTTATTTCAAATTACACCTTTTTATTGCATAGACAACAGACTTAACTCTTAACTTCTACTTTTCAGGGAAGTGTTTCAGTTCCTACAAAATAAGCAGTTCAAGACAGGGACAGACTGTTGATATTCAAGGAGTGCAGCATGATGTCATACCTGAGATTTCAAATCCTTCCTCACTTTGTTGATTCAGCTATCGTGCATGTTGCTCCAGCATTGGCTTAGTCATAGCTTCTATTCTGTTTGTTGGTCTCATTTGAGTGCTCCATTCATACTCAACAGGTAGCAGAGAACCTGAACAGACTAATACTGTCTTGCAGTGTGTAACTGTCATAATAATTTCAAATAGTTTGAAAGTCACTGGCATGCCTTACCTAAATAATAAAATGACACCAGATATGTTTTGTGCAACAATACTTAATGTCCAGCCCACTGTGGATTGGTTCCTGTGGTGACATATAGAAATATCTTAACTACTCATCCTCATCTGAAAATCCTAATGGATAACTTGATGTATGTGTAAAGAAACACCAACTTATATGAAGATATCAGAATCTGTCTGTTCATTCATGTAATTGCTTTTTCCTTGCATAGCTATTTTTCAAAGCTCTTAATCAAATCTAGATCTAATGTACTTGCCTGATTTAAAACTTTTTAAATGGACCATTGATTTAAGGAACCACTAAGCTCTTTGCTAATAAACCTAGAATGAATACAGCAGTGAAGTAGTATCAGTGGATCTATGTATGACCAAGTTTAAACATGACTCACTGAAAGAAGTAGAAATTCCTTCACTTCAGTCAAGATGATAGATTTGATTATTTCATTTTCCATTATTATATGGCTTGAAGAATTGTGTATGAAACGTTCATTATCATTATTGAAAATGAATGGCATTGCCAATTGTTTAAGATGTAATAATTTAGCAGCTGGTTGACGAGAAGGTAGTATGAAGAGAGCCAAAAAGCATTACTTAAAAAACAAAAGCAGGGTCATTAGCTGAGTTATTTAAACAGTTTCATGCGTTATTACCAAAGGCAGAACAATTAATGGAGGCTAGACTTGGATTTTTAAATTGATATTTGCTTCAAATTTTCATGGTAGCCTAAAGCACACCAAAAAAAAATTCAAATCCCGATGTTACTAGACATCAGTTATGAGACTTGAATACTAATGGAGGTAAAAAGGTAAGCACAGGAAGTGACAGATTTTTTTTCAAGATAGTTTTTCAATTTATTTTGTGAACAAGACTGGATTTACTGCCTAAAAAAGTACAAAAGAAACACTATTATGTGCTACAGGGTTTTCTCGATGACTTATTTAGCAATGTAGCCCTTGACTACTTTGTGCTGTTTTAAAAAAATAATTTATGGTTTACTTCCGCAAAGTTTTATTGTTCACAGAAGTAAAAAATTATTTTGATAAAGTAATACAGAGAAACAGCTATTTTGACTGATGTCCTCAAAAGTATTTATATTATCTATACACTATTTTCCATTCTTTTCTTCTAGTTTGAAACAAGTCATTGTCCCTGTCCTTGGCAATGGGTTTGGAAGTAGATGATCTTTCTGGTCTCTTGTAATCAAAACCATGCCATGGTTTTATGACTACTAGAGGGACTGACTTCTTGTGTCATTATTAGTTATGAATTATGCAGAATTCTGTGTGTAGATGTAGTGTGGTTTAAAAACTGGAACGACTTCTGGTTTTGTGGTGCACTTTCCTTAGCAACAATTATTCAAGTCAGTTTGGTTTTGGTCTTTTTGGTGAGAATAATATTTTTAGAAAAATATTATTAGACTGATGCTACTGTTACTAAGTTGGTGCAGTGTCTTTCTTTAGCACCTAATTTTGGGAACAGACATGTAGGTAGCTGAGAGTACCTACACTTTTTCAGATCTCCTCTCTAAAATCTATATTCTGGTGATTGCAAGATACTATAGGTCATACGTATCTTCCAGGATTGTCTATTGGGCCTGCAAAAATCATTATAAGGATTTGAATAGCACTTTTTTTTTCCCTCCAACCTTAATCTTTATATTCCATTAATGTGAGATACATTAAAAAAAGTGCAGATATGTTGATATCACTGCATAGAATGGTGACTGATAACACCATGTGTTTTGATGTGACTCAGACTTTATACACACATATTATTCTTACTATTTTTTACTTGTATTCTAGTGACAGACATAGTAAATAATAAGAAAATACATTCAAGATTTTGGCAGCTATCATATTTTTCACCTAATCATTTCACTTAGACTAGTTACGCTTAATAACAGGTGAATGCAAAAAACCACTGAACATCATCATTGTAATCATATTTATTTTTCCTTTAGAGGCTGAATTAATGCACGAGATAGGCAAAAGATATCTAATCTGTTTTTCAGAACTGAGTCTACTGTTTTTTTGCTAGTATAATCTTTCAGTGCCTGATTATCCTTATTATTAGGATAATAGGGTAATTACCCTTATGTTAAGGAACATAAGTACATTCAAGATGGAATTCAAACCTATTCAAAGTTTTCACATTTTGTTATATTTCTGAATCAAATAATCAAGTACTCTGTCAAAGTTCTCATCAATAAACTGATTAGACTGAGTTTATTGAGTCTCCCAGTGTGAATCTTGGTTTTGTGCTTTGGATAATTTAAGTGTCCTATCTTCAGTGTTCTACAATATTTACAAATTCTAAAAGCAAAACCAATCATTTGATATCGTGATGCAATGTACAAGGAGAAAATCCTATCCCTGCATGTACTCTGTATTCTCCTTCTGAGCCTAAGGATCACATTTCCCTGCTTGACCTTGACAGTACTTTCTGACCTTAAGGTAAGTCTTTAGAAGTGAGGTTTTCCTTAAAAAAAGTCTTCTAATCCAAACAAGCTACATAGAGTATTTTGATTTTAGATTTTACATTTTTAACTGCTACTGAAATCACACGTAATGAAAAAACTGACGAAGTTTCAATTTTTTCCAATGATTTTTCAGTAGTGGTCTGATAGTTGAGTTTCATGTGATATTCAGAGTCTGTTAGACAAATGCAAAATGCAAGCCTAAAATATACCATTCTCAGTTCGTGTTTGATTAGTTTGGTAGTAAGCATACACTCGGTTTCAAGATTTAGTTCCTATTGCCAATGTTCATTGTCAATAAACTGTTAATGAAGATTGTATTCAGAAATGTGCCTGTGCAACTGAAATAAATAGATATTCAAAAATTTGGATGCTGGAGTAGCAGGTAGGGTAACTGTCACATATGTTACATAACTATCATGTCTGTAGGCATGCAGCAATGTCTACTTTTTCAACAACCTATGTGTCTCTTTTACTGCTCATCTAATAAATAAGTGCTAAAATACTGCTTCAGGCTTGTTTGCATGACAGTTGACATTTCAAAATACTGACAAAAAAAATGACATATCTTGAGTAAACCCTTCTAAATAAGTTGTCTCTTTCCAAAATTTTTTTTTCACATATGCAGCAGTAAGAATGCAGCTGTGCTGCTGTCATTACTGGCCTTTGAAGAAAAAGTAGAAATTGAAACAAGATTAGATGAAGTGTTGCATCAATGTGTTTTATAGTTGAGAACACAAAACTTGACATTTACACTAGTTAGGTTTGATATGCAGAATACAAAGAACTACTCACTAAAAATGTTCACATTTTACATGATTACAGGCCAATACTTATCACTAAATGAGATTTCGCTTGTTTTTAACCTTTTATTTGCTCTACAGGGTCTAGGAGAAAAGAGGGAGAAAACTTTCTCAGCTATTCGACACGTTTTTTCAAACTGAATTCTTAAGATGAATAAGCGTTTTTACAAAGAAACACTATGTAACAAAGATAAAGGGACTCACATTTCGATAAAGCACAGTTTAAGAACCAAGAATTCATTTTTCTATATCTTATTTCATTTAGTTGTAGACTTGAACTGACTACAATAGTTACTTTTTTCAAAGGACATAGTTGACAAAATGTCTACTTTTTTTCTGCAACCGTCCTAATTTTTCTAGCATAAAATTTGTTAATAATTTCTTAATACTTGCCTAAGTTGCATTCCATATACCAGTAACATGCAAAAGCTAATTGCAGCAAATTATCAGTATTTTCAGAGTCTAGAAGGCTATTTCTGGTGAGTTTGGACAGAAAGTAAATATCTTCTGACCTGGAGAATTCCGTAAATCTTGTTTGGCTCACATCTCATATTCTCTAGCTTAAACCTGGGCAAGAAAGTCATCTCATCTCACAGACATGAAAGCAGCTCCTGTTGTGCACTGACATGAAGCCAAGGCATGAAAATGTTCACAAAAATTAGATGCACATCAAAAATAATCTTATAATGCTTTATTTGGCTTTTAGCAATCTCTGTTCAAGACCACGGCCTAAATCAGGATTATTATTATCATCATTATTCTTTTACTTTACATCTATCTTCTGTTTTCTTCTCTACAACTCTCCCTCTGTGTGCTTCACTAGAAATTGTGTTTTCTTGTGTTCAGGAGGAAAATCATCTGTCTAAACAAAGTAATGATAAAATATTTCATCAGAACATTCTTCAATGGTTTATCCTACCTTATACCTTTCACCAGCCAGCTTACTTTGTTTCATGGGATAAGCTTTTGAGATTTTATTTTGCTTTCTTATAATTATTATTATTTACTTGCTTTGCAGGAGGGAATCATTTTAGTCATAAAGGGTTACATCGCACACAGATGCTAAGATTTACAATATAGCACTTAAACACCACACTTCAGAATATCCCTTCTCAGATTGAAAGGGGAAAAGAAATATCAACACTCCCAATTTCCAGTTTCCAAACAGGAAAAAAATCTAGTTCCTTCTGTGTATGATTCTGAGTAATATATCATTTTCCATTTGAAAATGATTGAACATATTCAATGGGGTTTTTTTGGCCCAGGGACAGAAACACTAAAGTTTTTTGAAACAACTAAAAAAATTGAGTGCCATTGTCATGTACCTCTTCTTATGCCTATAAAACAAAATATCCTACAACAGCAACTGAAAATCTCAGTTCTTAAACGCAAGCATAGGCTAAAGATTTATTTGCAGTAATAAAAATCAAGCACTTGCATGACTCTGCAAAGTGATTTATTTGACTTCTGGGATTAAGTTTTGCTAATATGGAGTTAGAAACTTCCAGTGAAAACAATCTCCTCTGCCTAATACAGTCTTTATCTCAGAGGAAGAAGAAATAAGCACTAAATGGAAACTGCTCAGTTTTGACATTGCTAGTGGAAGTCCCAGCAAAGCTGCAGGCCTATGACAACAAATTGATGACACCACTGACAGGAAGGAATTTATTCACCTCAAAACTGGTATTTCTTAAAAGGACTGTAAGAGACAACAGAATAGAAGATGGAGGACAACATCAGTGTCCTTAACTACATTTTGACTGATACAAATGCTTTTGTTGAAAACTATTTTTTTTCAATTCTTATGATTAAAACAATGCAAAAAATCACCACATGTAAATGAGAATGAGGGCTGCTGACTCTGGTTGTTCTCATTAGAAATTGTTCCAGATGTCTCTTATTACCATTTAAAGAATCTGAATTTATAATCAGAATTATAAATTGCCATATGTCCCACCATGGTACTGTAAGTTAACGTCAAACAATGGTTTCTTGCAATCGTATAAGGAATGGAATAACCTCTTGAAGAAAGTATCATCTTGTTAACTTGAAGAGTAAAATCGGATACAGTAGACCTTCAAAAATGAGAAGGGAAACACCCAGTAGAAATCAGTGACTTTAAAAGTTTGTTTTCTGATTTAATTATGGATCAAATTTGGGATTGATAGACCATTTATTTACATGCTGTGTCAGTTCAGATGGCACAGAAATATCCATATGTTTTGACTGTTGCTCTTTAGAGAATTATTTCTGAAAAACAGAAACAATCCTTTTCAAATATAATTGTGTTCACAGTTGAAAAAAATAGAAAAGACAACCCCGAAACAAGTAACAAAAGCTCAAAAAGAGAATGGCAAATCCAGTATCTAACTGGGAAAAGGCTTCTGCATTTTCTATCAAGACAAATTGTGAAACTCATTAAAAATTACCTACAAATATAATAAACAGCATGGAAGTGAAAGAGCAAATTTCATTTTTAGTCTTTCAAGCTCTGCCAAAGAAAATCCAAGAAATGCTTATTTATTTCTTTAAAGAAGCTTGTCACATGGGGTTAATATCCTTCGAGAAGTTCCTTGTTTTTAAAAGAATGATAAAAAGTCATTTCCAACAACAAGTTTTTCAGAATTTAAAAAAAAATCCAAATCTAAAAGGCTAAAAAATTCTTTAAAATCTCAGAGTCATTAGTAGTCCTATGCCTATCAGCATACAGGAAATCTTCAGCATTTAGATCATTATGAAAACATGACTAAATGTTGATTAAAAGTTAATACAATCAGGATTAAATTTGCTATTTGTCTCTGGGAACTCCTCTGTTGAAATCTGTGCTAGTTCCCAAGAAAAAAGCAAAATGAGATATTGTTCTTTATAGTTTAAACTCTTTTTCTTTATTTTTCAGATGTAAATATAAATATAGCTTGATAAAAACACAGTTGTTTCATGCCTGAAAAAAGAACAGAAAAAAATCCTGAAGCTTACATTTCCTTTGGGGCATAATTTTCATGGGTTTCATACACCAGGGAATCATTATTCTTTGAATCAAGCTCCTGTGATAACATATTAAGATTTCCATAAAGTGTTCTTAAAATTTTTCCAAAAGAATAAAGCTTTTTTTTTTAGAAATTAGATTTCTGCTACTTGCCTTCAGTCATTCTTGTTAGCTGTTGTCCACGGCCCCACTTCTCTCATGTTATTTAAATAATATTTAAATCTATAATAGAATCAAAGGATTTGAAATTAAAACTTGCCTCATTCCTCTGTTTATTTGCCCAGGTAGACAATGCCAATCTCTGTATTGTATATATACGTAAAATAAATTAATAACACAAAGTCTGAAGATGGCTTGTCAAAGCATGACAAAGTCATATATAATCAAAAGAATCATATGGGATTTTATCATCAAATTAACACATCCTCAGGATACTGATTCCTGAAACATTTAACAAAATACAATTTCATTATCCTTTCAGATAAAAGATAAACAAAAGTTTAAAAATAATAAAAAAAAAAACCCCAAACCCCTATAACTGCAAGGATATGTTAACCTTTTTCTGAAAGGTTCTGAAATCATCTAATCTCTGGCAAATCTCAAAAAAATATTTATAGGCATTTTTTAGTTGCTTAATATGAAAGCAGTGGTAAGCAGTCCTTGTATTATGATAATTTTATATGCAAGGTACAAGAAAAGGTAAGGGGAGAACCAACCTAAAAATGACAGACATTCATATAATAAATTCAGGCATTTTTTTTTCTGTCCAAAAATACATATAATTCTGAAAGAGCATTTTTCATGAAGCTTACATACTTTGCTAGCTTTCCATTTAAATAGAATGATGATAATTTGAATGACTAATATTTAGCCAGCTTGATAATCACAGACTACATTGTTTTGATTCACTGTATTAAGGCAGTTAAAAAAGGAAAGAAACCCTCTTTGATCTTATACATTTCCCTCTTAAGTAAGATAAAAGTGAAGAGCACACTCAAACAGATATTAGAGAGTAATCACTGCATTGTTAATCACCACACTTACCTTGGGATGTGAACAAATCTAAAATTAGCTTTCACTTATGAATTTCTGGGAAGAGTCAGGGAAATAATGGGACAAGCTGAAAAGGATCACAATTAGAAGTACTATGAACAAATTTAATATTTAGATAAAATGTCACTATCTTTTTTCTTGTTTTATGTCATTTAATTGTTTTAACTGAAATAATGTAAAAGAGAAGGCAGGCATATGGAATGACTTCATCTTTTGGGATTCCTCTCTGGTTCTGTAAAATATTAAGAATTTTTTACCTATCTTGACAAATCTCCTCTATTTGATCAGATCTTCAATAGCTGATATAATTTTTTTTATCCTATAAACCCATTCTTTACCCACTATACCATTTCCTGAGGAACAGAAGATTCCTGTAGGTAAGGAGCTCCTAGGGCACCACCCTCTTCCTTGGTCAAACTTTAAATAATTTCATAAGTCCTGAAATCATAAAAAAAACCCCCACCTTTCTTACCCTCTATTCCTGTGACACAGTATAGTCTGGCTTCTGCCTTGTTACCTGTTTCGACCACTAACACTAGGGTGATTTGGGTCTTCCTTTCATTGCCCACACAAAATACAAAAAAGTCTCTGTTGCTTTATGTGAAAAGTCATGGTCAGATGAAGCAGATCTTATATAATGAACAAACACACTCAGTATCAAGTTTAAAATTCATCTGCAACTTTCCTGTTTGGATTACATACAGCCAACAGCAACAGGCAAAAAGGTTTTTCCTGAAGAAAATATTCTTAAGCACTTAAGCTAAAAGTGCATAACTAGCCAACCAGTTGCCAGCTATAAACTTCCCTCCATTCCCTTTATTTCCATGAAAACATTCAGGCCACATCCAACAGCTCAGCAACTAGTTGCATTTGGCCTCATATCACTCAATCCCAATTGACACTCTTTCAGTTCCAGTAGAATGCCCCTGGCATCTTCCAAAGAAGATGAAAATGCATAGCTTTCAGCCTGAATTGATCATTTAGTCATCTGTTTTAGAAGTTTCATTGTAAAAATGTAAAGGTTTATGCAATATGAAGGAAAAAATCTTATAGCACTCATTTTGCTTGCAATAACGATATTTCCTTCTTTAACCAGTTTTGTTATTGGTATCCATTGCCATCATCTTTATAGTACATATTTAAAAATTCTACATTTTAGTATCTCACTCCCCTTCCTATATCCCCATATTTTTAGAAAAAAAAAATTCGTAAAGCTTAATTGTTTCTTCCTTTTTAAAAATTGTTTCATGTTCCTACCTAATATGATCTATTATTTTTGGAATAAACTTGCTTATAATTCAGATAGCCAAATTACAAGATACGATTTCCTAAATCTTACTAACAAGTAGAATGATGTTTTTATTGACAGAACCAAGTATTTTATATTATTAATTTCTGTAAAATTATCACAGTATACATAATCTTCAAAATCTTTACCTCCTCCTTTTCAAAAAAGTCCTCACCTTTGAAAAATTAGAAAATTCAGTAAAACAAGGAAACTAGAAGTAGCATAAACTATGAATTCCATTCTATTTTATGCCAAGTAATTTTCAATAAGTAATCCATCATATTAAAAACTGATGTATTTTTTGTGCATAGCATAATACATTATCTCTCCAGACAAAAACCTTAATATGTTTTAGTGCTTTTGTTTGTTTGTCTGGGTTTTTCATTTTGTTTTTTGTTGTTGTTGTTGCTGGATGGAAGATAATACCAGTTTAATATGTTAAAAGATTTTTTTTCCTAGCAAAATTGACCGGTCTTAACTTGTAAGGATTTTCTCATGTAATTTCTATCACTTCCTAAATCTCATGCAAGAAATGCCAAAGTTTCACCAGGATTTCTGGAATTCTTAAAAAATTAAAGTACATCTTCATTTATTTGAATTAAATGGATGTATAGTATTTGAAGGAATAAAATTATCTTCTAATCTGCCACATGTAAATTTTTACCTGAATGAAAAAACAGTTTATATATTATTTTAATAGTTAAATACCTTATTTCTTGAAACAATTACTTTATTTCAAAGAGGCCAAATCAAAAAATAAGATAACAAAATCCTTAAAAAAAGAAAATTTCTATTATAATTTTCATTTAATTGTCAAGCAGGAGAAATCAGTCATAGATTTATAAATATGTTGGCGTGGAAGAGAACTGAAAGGTAATCTAGTTCCAACCCACCTGCCATGGGTAGAGACACCTTCCACTAGACCAGGTGGTTCAAATTGCCATCCCACCTGGCCTTGAACACCTCCAGGGGTGGAGTATCCACAGATTCTCTGGTTAACCGGTTCCAGTGCTTCATCACCCTCAAAAGTGAAGAATTTCCTGCAAATATCTCATCTGAACCTATCCTCTTCCCATTTAATGCCATTACCTCTTCTCTTATGACTATAGGCCCTGACAGACAGTCCCTCCTCGCCGTCACCTTAGTTACTAGAAGGCTCATCTAAGATATCCCAGAAGCTGTCTCTTCTCCCAGCTAAACAACTCCAACTCTCTCAGCCTGACTTCATCATTAGCCTCCTTTTACTGCAAAATTGCCTTTCCTTTCCCAAACACAAGCCTCAACTTTCCAGATTAGCTTTGTAGCATTTAAAGAAACAGCTCTCATATGACCATTATGACTGCACACATAAATACCTTATTCTGGAATTGCAAAGAACTGCACTACAGTCGCTAATAAACAGATTCTTCAGCGTTAGGAAATACTGTACCATTTCATAAAGCCTCCCAAAATGCTACTGAACAGGAGAAAACTATAAGTCCTTAAAATTTTTGCTAATGTGTGTCTAGAAAGAATTTCTAAAGTTAATATGTTCTTTGTACTGCAAGCAATTTCAGCAACAAATGAATTCCATAAGATTTCTGTGCTAAAAAGGACATGTACAATTTACAAGTGGAAATGTTAAATGTTAAAAATTTTGTGCAGCACCTCAATATTACTGGACTTGTATTATGGCTTTTACCCTTTTCCATGTTACCAAAAGAATCCTGTTGATATTCTATTATCCTCTGAATATTTTTCATTATATTTTTCTGACATGGGAATTCTACCTTTTAATTTTCCATTTCTGTTTTCTAATATGTTTATTTTCAAATTTTCCAAGTGCAAAAGATGAAAAGAACAGACATATTCTATTAGCTACCTTTTTTAATTCTAATGTGTTGCAGCAGCCTGCTTGTTAGAGGATAGAATCAAGCCAACACAGACTTCTTGTTTATCACAGAAAGAAAATTCTGGGTTTATTCCTCTTCATAGTTTAGCCATTCTGACTACAACCATTCACTGACTCTGGCTGCAGCAAGCTCCAACTGTAGGTTTCCCTTGCAGCCCCTGACTGCTGGTTGTTTCCTGCTCAACTGTGACTGCAGGTATTAGTTTGCAGACTCGGAATGCAGGCTTTTACCCAGCTAGACTGTGACTGCAGGTTCCAACAACAGGCTCTGACTGCAGACCCAGCCTGACCTTACAGCAGTGATTCTCTCATCTCAGGATCCTTCTTGTTCCCTCTTCCTCCCTCATAATCCCCCTCACCAGCTAACCCACTCCCTCTTATCTCACTGATCTTTACTGGATACAGCTGTGACTCATCAAGGATGAGGCTGTATGGGGTAATTAACACAGCTCCTACTTATCAGGGATGAGGTTACGTGTATTCCCTTCCCCTACACTAATGAATCCTTAATTGCTTATATTGCAAAGACAGAATATTTATAGTATGTTTTGGATTTTTTCTTGTCATTCTGCTATATGTTGTATGCTACTTCCTGTATTTTAACTTTTTAAATTATATGTAGAAGAGACTGGGGCAAAGCTGAGTCATTAAGGAAAAAAAGCATGAGAAATTTCACCTTGTTTATAACATTAAGCATTACAATACAGCAAACCTTTTTAAAAATGAAGTTGCAAAGAAGAGAAATATAAATTTTGGCTGGTGAATAAACTTAATTCAAACATCTGAAATAATAAAAGAGAAAAAAAAAATCTAAAGTCTTTCCATGCCTCTTCTGGTCTTTTTTTCTATTCTATTTCAGACCACAGAAAGTCACACCCAATGATTTTATTCTGGTTGAAAATATAAATGTCTATATTCCCTTCAGCAAAACTATGCCTCTTTCCTCTTCAAACACCTGAAAGTTTTATTCTGTGTAGAAAAGACAAATGAAACCCACTAACTTAAATAAGAATTAATTATTAAAGAACTTAAATGGTTAGGTGTTATTATTCCCTGGACAAGGTGGAAAATATTCTAAACACAGGTGGCTCTTATTTTTTTGGCCTTAACTTTCCCCAGTTTGCTCTTAGGCTGATTTTCCATATTATGACTATAGCATGTCTGAGAACAACACTCTGATATTGGTTATTTAGGAAAAAAACTACAAACCAAATACATACATCAAAATAATGCTTACAAATTCCTTTCTTCATTCTGATTATTCAGCACAATGTATGACCTTATATATTACCTGAGATTTATAGATGCCTCTGCTGCTGAGAGACATCAATTTTATTTATCAAAAAATATTTTTAAAAGTTTTCCCAATTCTGGAAATAATTTATAATAGCAGGAAGGATAATGAACATACAAATGCAAAAAGGGTTCCTTATTTTGCAACCCTTATTTATTTCACCGAGTTTTTATTATATTCCTCATTTAGGATTGCTACAATTCAATCCTATTCTTCATTTTTAAACCAGTATACTAAATTATAAATATTTTATAGATGCATATGATCCGTATGCTATTCTTAAAGCTAATTTTTGGGCCACACAGAGAAAATCCTTCAGTGTCCCAGTGAGTCTTACGGTCTACAAGCCAGTACAAGTTCATATGGAATGTCATTATCCAACTAGCCCAAAGACCAAATGCTTGCCAAAAAAGTCTCTAATCTCATAGAATCTCTCAAAGTCAGGACTGAGTAACAATTCCAGAGACACAGGTTTCCCCATGCTTTTACTTCATCTGTTACAGAGAGATATTTCATAGTACGTTACCTTCTAGTAGTTGTAGGAATATTTAGTATGAGACAAAATGATTTGGGGGCTCACCTTCCCCCTAAAATAATAAAGCAAGGGGGGGAAAAAAAAGAAAAGAAAAGAATTTACCAAGCACTGAAAAAATTATTAGTTAATTAGCATAGAAAAGAAATTGATTCAGTGTTTGAGTTCAATATTGACAAATAGGACAAAGGGGAACCACAGCTGAGCTTAAATTTCATAGCACTTTATGAAAAGCTACATTTCATAATCGCTCCCTCTGAGAAATATTTCTGCCTTGGGAGCAATTTTCTGTGGATTCCTTTAACTAGCAGCTCAGTGTGGACTAAAGAAAAGAGTTCCTCCCTAAAATATATCCAGTAGTAGATGACAAGTATCATAGTTCTGATATCAACACTGAGAAACATCTATGCTATCAGTTATGCTTTTTTTCCCCCTTCCATTTAAGACTATGCAAATCCCAAATACCCTACAGTCGGTCTGATACAAAAATACTCTTCTAGAATACTTAAATAGCTCTCTATGAAAATTGGTTCTTGTGGCTTAATGGCAGAACTTTGAGCGTTCATTTTCAGGGGTGACACACATTTGGTTTGAAAGAATCCTAAAGGAAGTAATAAGCTACTGAATTCACAAACAAATCCTAAAAATGAAGAAAATATATGGGGGAAGAAAAAGGAAAGAAATAATTATTTTTGACTCTACTTTACACATGCAATGTGCATCTATTTTTAAAAGCATGATTCTTTACTTTGTCACCCAATATATGCAGTTTCATATCTTGTTCTACCAAAATAATTATTCTTAGATTTTTATCTCTTTGAAGCCTTAAAGGGAGATTATTCTGATGACTTAAGAGGTGATTTACACCTGATATTGACCTACACTCTTAAACTGACAGATCTAACTGGCTTCATAGCATGCAATAATTCTGGATTTAGGCTTTGCTGTGTGCTGGTAATGTTGTTACAAATAATTTCATTGGGTCACTGCTCTCCTTAAGTGTTCCGAAAAAACAGTTCAGGGTTCTGTGACAAGCATGAAGTAGTTCTGCTGTAGATTGTTACATGGAAAGTCTCAGATGAATAATCTATCTATCTATCCAACTATTTATCTATCTACCTATCGTACATCATCAGTCTTATCTATAAGTTGCACATTTCATCTCAGCTGTTAGATTTGTTTTAAAATATATAAATATATGCTGCTTATTGACATCCCATGAGTGTCAAATAGGGCCTCGTGATACAAATCAGAAAACTCATTCATATAAATGCCTTCAAAATTTTACTTAGGATATTTCAATCAATATTTTGAATCTAATATGAAGTAACATGGACCCTTAGAAGTTCATAAGGAAATATGCAGATGATATTTTAAAGTTATTTTACAAATGTATGAAAAAGATCAAAACTTCAGAAATAACATGTGTGCAGGATGACATCCAGTATTACATGTACCTTTGGAATTCTATCCCAGAATTGTCTAA
>WBMY01008382.1:30167-138786 GCA_013397315.1 Donacobius atricapilla
AATTTTTATCTCTGTACCCTAACTTTCCTATTACTATTTTATCTCATGAGGATAAAGACAACATACCCCCATTTTCAGAAAATGAACTGACCTATATAGAAATAATGGTTAGGTTAATGATGAGGCAATATAACAGGGAGAGTGAGACCTTGGAGCCTACAGAATTTTGCCCCAAATATTTTATAAAAATTTTGATGACAACATATATGGAAAAAGTTATGCAAAGCTTGCTTGTGACTATTGCCTGTGAGTACCTTTCAATGAATTTCATCCCATGAATTCTAAATGGACAAAGGTCTTTTTCAGTGACTTGCAGCAGGAAATATGATTTCAAATTATTTATTTTTGGATGAGCAAAGATATGCAATTTTCTCTTGGCTCGTCTGCTTTCAGGACTTGGCTAATTTTGAGCCGCTTAGCTGTATGGCCCTGCACTACTCTGTGTCACGTGTACTAGATTCTTTCTAACACTAGTGCTCCAAGAACTCTTTGTTCATATTTCCACCCCAGAAGACCATTAAGAATCTTTTAAAGAAAAAATCCAAAAGAGCTGGTGTAATTGGTCTTGTAGTTCTTGATATCAAAGGCAATGCTGGGCAGAAACAACACATTTCCGTAGCAGAAATATATGCCATACAGAGTTCCTTCATATTCTGCCTCAAAGTGCAAAAGAGTTTAATAACACCCTAATCTTGTTCCCTGCGTATATTTTTGACTAAATTTAATTTTAAAATCACTTTTCATAAAAGCTAAAAAGAAAGGGCATTCAGATTTGCAGTATTGTATAATACATCTAAGTAGGGGAAAACAGAACAGCAGAAGAGAAGAAACAAAAATTGGGTACCATGTGACTGCATAATACTTGCAATACATAGATAAAACTGTTCTAATTACCAACACAACACACTTTTCTTCAATGAAAGCACAGAAGTGTTTGTTTGAGAGTCATAGATTTAATTTTTATTATCCTTTCCCTAGAGTTATCAGAAATTGTTCTCCTGCTGGAGTATATTCCCTTGTCTTGAGCTCTGAATGTCATGATTTGAGTGGAGAGCCGATTTTTGCCTGCTTCTGAGTAGACACACATTGCTGAAGGAGTTGTTCTCCAGTGAATCACCAGTGTCCACCTCAGCACTTTCAGCCTCCAGGGCAAGCTTTTGGTATTAATCATAAATTGAATACATGAATAATAATAATTAAAGAGCAAACTATAATTATGAGCAACATCCAAAGGGAGCTAAAAAACTTTGAATGTAGGCCCTAGGTTTCCTATTAGTGCATTTAGGATTAACTATAAACAGTCTTGTTAAACTCAATTAAATAGTCAATTAGATGGATTTTTCCTATTAGAGCAGGATAAGAGGCTTGACTTTTAGAACTATACTCTTTGTAGGTTTTCATTTTCTTAACTATTACCGTGTATGGATTTCCTTTCCCCAAGAGACAGTTAAAAAAAGACAGAGAAAAAAATTCCTTAGAATGTCTTTAGGGGGCTTTGGCTTTTTTGTTTCTTTGGATCACTGTTCCTCCTACACCCCAAAAGTAATTAATAACATGTCAAATATATAGCTGCCTGAGAAACAATGATATCCCCCTGTTGGTAGGGCTCCTAGCAATTAGGATCTCTTTTCTTCACCTGCAGTTGTCTGTTTACTAAACTTGGATCACATGTTTGCTGTCACAATTTATAGTATATATCAGTCTAGAAATAACTGGTTTCTTTGTAAGTTTGATAAGTCAATCTGAGTTATATTCTGATGCGTTTCTTCATGATATTTCCCCATCCTGATTTTGTCAGCTGTTGCTAATGTATGACAGCAAAATTAGATAGAATGAAGCAAAGTGCATTTATTGCAGTACAAGTTGTCACCTGTTAATACTTGACAGACTTTCCTGAGGCTATTTTTGAACACTACAGGTGTGTAAGTGTGAGTAAACTGAGAGGAAAACTGACAAATATTTTAAGTTTCTATGCTGAAATGCTAAAATCTCTGGTCTCCAGCAGTTGGATAACTGCTGATTAAAATTTAATTCAAAATTCACTTTGATTTTTAATTATTTTTTGGCTATGATTTAAGTGAGTTCTACACTGTGTCATGGATAAAGAGCCTTGACATCTATGAACAGCTCTAAAATGGTTAGCCAAAGAAATGCAGGTCTGGAGGTGGACTGAACTGTTTTTAGGGGCAAGAAGCAGAAAACAAACATGGCGTTTAACACACACAGAAAGTACTTACATGGTAAAATCAGATAAAACTTGCAGGACAGTTGAAAAAACCCAGAGGTATAAAACCAAATATATTAAAATAACCCTAAGCAGATTCTAGAGTGAAGAAGGACTTCCTTTTGAGTGTTGAATGTTATGACCCTGCAACCACTATCAGATTGGTAACATGGACCTCTAGAGTCAAAAGAGCAACGGAAGAATAAGGATAAGCATAGCACCAGTAAAAGGGGTAGGTACTAGGAATCTTGTGTGCTTCAAAATTTTTGTGGTACAAGAAGATAACTTACCAGTTGTCATTTTGGCCATCAGAGCTATAACTTGTGGAAGACCAGTTTCCAATTAAAACCAGATTAAGATTGTAAAAAGCAGAAGCCATAAAAACACCTTCTTCTCTTACCCCCCACCAGGGGTTCATCTTCTCAGATTCATCTTTACTTCTTTTGTTCCCAACTGTGTTGACTGTGGGAAGAATAAGATGGAGGAATGTGGATGTGGTCATATTATGAAACGCTTGATGTCTGGTGTTCCTTATTCCTCACACAGCACCTCTGAGGTCCCCCCGATAGTTCCATAGACGGAATACAGCCCACGAAAGGTTACAACATGGGTCCTTCCCACTGGCTGCAGTACGTCAGGAATTACTCCACCACAGCATGACTGATGGGCTTGATTTTGGCCAGTAACAGGTCCTTCTTGGAACCATTGTGAACTGGCTCCGTCTAACGTGGTGGCAGCTCCTGCATTACTTTCCCAGAGGCCATTCCTGCAGAACTCCTCCTCTCTGAACTGCCAGAAATCTGCCATGCAAAGGCAATGTAGAATACTGACACAGCTACAGCAGGTCTGAAGCTGTACAGATAAATTTGGCCATAAGAAGAAATCCAATTTGGCTAGCCTAGTTCGTTGAAGAAGAGAAGTGAACAAGTTCCTGGGTGAGGCAATGACAGGTTGGATTTCCACTCAAAACAGGGCACCCAGCCAATCCCATTCAATCATGAACACAGACATATCATTGGCCAGTGAGCTGGGCGGGGTTAAGAGCCCAACCAATCAAATGTTCAAGCACGGGAATTTTGAACCCCTATAAAAGAGGGCACCCAACAATAAACTTCAGCTGCTGTCGAGTGACCAATGTGTTCAGTTGTGTGCCTGTCTTCAAAAGTACAGCCCTAACATAACAGAATACTAACAATAATTTTTGTTCTTTATATTTCATGTCTTTCCTTTCTGCCTGTTAATAGGTCTGAGAGTGTCCTAGAGTGACTTTATGATGCCTGTATCCCCAGTCGTCTGTTCTGTATATTGTGTTCTGCACCGTTAAGGTGATTCTTAGAGTTCAATTTGTTTTGAAGACTATGTTATCTCCTCACAGTCCTCTCCGGGACACTCTCCCTGTGCAGCAGTGGCTCAGTCAGACTGCTGCGGGACAGAGATCTCCTGTGCTTTTTTTTCTTTTTTTTTTTTTTAGCTAGTTTTAGCTAGCTAGGGCAGAAAATTATTTTTTTTCCTTTCCCTTAAGACCGTTTAAAACTGCTCCAGACTGAAAAACAGAGGAGAGCTGAAAGATCCCCCCCCACCCTTTCTGGGGCCTAGGACAGTGTTTTTCTCCAGCGCCGGAGGAACTGATAAAAACTGAGAAAGACAAACTGCATCTACGGCAAAGACTTTTCTCAATTTGCCATCTCACTTCAACTAAAGGTTTTATTGTTTCGTATTATTCATCCTGTGTGCTTATGGGCAATTTTTCCCCTTTTTTTTTTCTTTTTTTTCCTTTTGTTAAATAAATAGCTTTTTCCACTTTTCTCCAAGAAAGTCTCTTCCCAGACCAGTTGTGGGGGAGGGGCCGTTTGAGTTTGTTATTTCCAAAGGAATCCCATTCGGAGGTTTCCTCCCAAAATTTGCCCTAAACCAGGACAGAGAGTAATATGGTGTGGCATTTTTATCTAGAGGGCTTAGAATGGCATTTTGAGAAAATGTCAAAATGTTATTAAGATGTCTGTAATTTTAGCATTTATTCAAATAAGAAAAAGAAAGATGTCATTGAAACACTGTTCTTAACATGAATTGAAATCCAAATTCACAACATGCAACTATCATGTTTAACTTGAGTAAAGGTGTATATTATATTTAGCTCAAGAGATCAGACTAGATGGTCTTGAAAGTAAGTTTTGGTTTTAACCTCTCTGTATTTAGAAGCTTGCCCCTTCGTTGCACATCCTCTGATAATATAGCTGCTGGTATAGCAATAGTTAGACATCAAGTTCATTAGAATTTCCCTTTAAGAAAAAATTTTTAAAAAATTAATTAGATGAAACTTAACCACTTCTTGTTGCTATTCAAGAAATCAGTTTCCTGATTATCACTGAATGCTATGTCTCTTTCCCTGTAGTTTATTTTAATAATGTGTTTTACACATAGGTATTCTCTTAATTTTTATACTCCAAATGCAGTTGGGTTTTTTGTTTGTTTGTTTGTGGGTTGATTTTTTTTGGGTTTTTTTGGTTTTTTTTTCCCAGTTTTAAACATTTTTGCTAATCCCATTCAATTTTCTCTACTCTGGAATAATCTTTCTTTTCTTTTTCAAAAAGTTCATAGTTATTGGTATAGTAGGTGGTCAACAACTAATGCCCTAGGCTAGCTGCAGAGACAAAAAATAAATATGTATGCGATGTAGAACTTAATTTCAAATGCCAGGTGCAGCCTGCTTCCTCTTTTCCCCCCTAGAAATTCTATTGTGCATTATTTGTATCATAACTTTATTCAATTCTATGTAGTATGAAATCAATCTCTTTCGTGATCTTCCTGAAAAAACAGTATGCTCATTTTTAGCATATTTTAGCGTCTTTAAATTGATGGGAATTTTTTAGAGGTACACACTCTGATTAACAGGGACAAAGCTATTTTGAATATCTACTTCTTCCACTCTGCATTAAAAAGTAATGATTGCTATTAAGGCTCATTAGATAATTCCATCATGTATAACTCATTTAAATGAAATCATGTAAAATACACATATAATCCAAAAATCAAAAAAATAACTGTTTTATCTATTTTTGGTCTAACTACATGAAAAGCATAAAAACTTGCTGATAAAGCTATATGGTGCCAGTTTTAAATTCCATCTGACTTGTCAGAACCTGCTCTACATTCTGAAGTCCATTTTGCCTAGATTTTCATTTGATATAATTTGTACAAGAGTATAGATTACTTTATAGTGTTATTTTGAGAAAGAAATGTTTTAAAGAGCTTTTGAAGTCCTACACAATTTATGTTTCAAGAGTCATAAGGGAAATTAAGTCATTCTTGCATCAGTAAGTGGACATTAAACGGATCTGTGGATAGCATTCTACCGCTAATTAAATAGAAACCATGTAGACTTTCAAATTCCACAGAAAACAGAGAGAAAAAATTAACACAGAAAAAGGATGATAATGAAGAAAATATTTCTAAACCTTAGCTCAGGACTTCAGAAGGCAGAATAACATTATAGCCCTTTTCTTAGATTATAGAAGTTGTATAAAAATTGTTTTCCTTTTTTTTTCTTGGTCAGTATTTCAAAAGTCACTCCCTCTCTTACGATTTTTCAGTATTATTTTTTTCATAATTGTATGTCTTCTATTTTGAAAGAGCTACGGTAGATGGTTCAAGGATAATTTAGTCTGTATCAGTATGAATTACCTCTCTAATTTTATTTAATGTTGGCTTCTTCTTGTGCATTCTTTTCCCACCAGCTCATTGTAACACCATAAAATTTAGAAGAAAAAAATGCTGCATGCTTTTTCTTGACCATTTTCAATTGTTTGCTTCACAAAGAGGTAATATAATTTGAACTGGATTTATCTTTTATCTCCTCAAGTTTCCTGTAAGGACACAGTATATTTTAAAAGGCCGTTACTATCCAGCTAAGTAGTATCTGACTTTCGGTGATAGATGAGCTGATGCTTCAGTCAAGGATCTGTAACACATTTATATACTTTGCAAAGTGCTTTGGTTTCTTTAGCTAAAGGTTAAACCGTGTCAGTTTTTATTATGTTATTATTATCATTAATAATTTGTTCTTTTCACGAGAGTACCAATGTGTATACATATTTTTAAGTGTTGGATATTGATCCGTAACTTCCTCTTACTACAATCAGAGCAGAAGGACATGAAAAGATACAAAATGACAAGCAGTTATAGATAAACTGAAAGCAAAACAAGCTGAAATAGCCTATTTTGAGAAAAAATATGTTAACATGCTGTCTTATTTGTTATAACAAGACACCCTTTTTCTTTGAAATAAATACAATCCTAATTTGAAACAGAGATCCATGAATCACTGTCAAATGGGTCTTTCAGTTGTAGCAACTGAAAAGATGTAGATATATATATTCACAGAAGGCTTTTTAATATTTATACACAAACATCAGAGACCTAGAAATGACCATGATATAGTAATTAGAAGACTGCCTAGTCAGGTCAGTTTCAAATTTTAAAACTGAGCTTTACTGATTGCACTCATTGAGCAGGTGCTTATAAGTGATGATAATTTCTTGCACAGTATTACTATTTTCATAACAAATGCAAAAATCTTAGTTCATAACACCTCTATCGAAACTGGCTGTGAATTTGACGTACAATGTGTAATGCAGCGTGGTGGATCCATCTGCAGGTCTTGGCAGTTTTTAGTGACCAAGGTGTGGATGTTCCAACTTGAAAGCTCCTAATCAGAGATAGGCGGGGTTGTTCTTGTTTTCCAGTTTTCATTTGTTTAATTTGTTTATGCCTGAGGGGTTTTACGCCTTTGCCTCCATCCCTGGCTTCTGAAACTGTTTTTCTTGTTTTCTGGTTTTTTTGCTAGTCTCTTTGTACACTTGAGGAGCTATGCTATCATTTTGCCATGCTATGCCTCCTTTTTCTTGTTTTCTGGAAACTTCTCCCATCCACTTCCTACATGAAGCTACACTCAACTTCCTTAGTGATCATATTGCTTACATAATTATGTAAAATGTGTTTGACTATGACATCACAGTGTTACAAATTCCTCATACATTTCTGATAGTTACGCTGTTTCAGTACACTTTTATTCAGGTTCAAGACGGTTAGTCACCCTGTTAACTTATTTATATTGGGTCTGCTTTCTGGTTTAGTATTATGAAAACAGAGAAACATTTTAGTTGTCAATAATCTTTGGAGGTATATCAGGCTACTCAAGGTTTTTCCTAGAGAATCAGGAATAGCTCCTCGGGTGAATATTCCACAACCTCTCTCAGCAACCTTCTCCAGTACACCATTGTTATCTTGCAGTGTTTTTCCTTATATCGTATCTGGTGTCATTAGTGTTCACTGCCTTTCAACTGTGCACCTGTGAGAAGTGTGTCCCTCCAATGTAAACTTTCATTAGGTACCTTAAGACATGCTTTGTCTTCTCTTTAGGCTGAATGAACCCAAATCTGTCTTACTTTTCATATATCTCACATATTATGACCATTGTGATGGACTACTGCTATGTTTCCTCCAGTTTGTGAGTCTCTTGTATGGAATAGTCTAGCTTTACACACCATATTCCAGATTAAATTGCAAAAGTGTCAAGTAGAGTGGCATAATTACTGTCTTTGACCTGCTGTTATGCTGTCCCTTGTGCAGCCTAGCATGTGTATTGTAGGATCTAGTTAATTCCTTCAGTTAAATCACTCACAGATGCATAAGATTTCTCTTTTGGTCTGATATCCAAAGGGAAAAGAGACATAAAGCATGGATAAGTAATATATGTGTGAATAAACAAAAGTTCCTTTCAGTATTTTTGAAAAAAAAAAAAAGACAAACTTATTGACATATCAGCTATGCAGTTGGGTTTTATATGGCCTTTGGTCAAGAATTTTAATTGCTTAGTTGATTGAAGTAGGCACTTCCTCCTGCCCTGACTTTCCCCTTTAACATTGTTTCTTGGATAACAGTATAACAGTGTGTTTTCATCTGTGAACTAAAGTCTATCCAAAGAAGACAACTTGTTAAATACTGAAACACTGATCTTAACATCGCCTGTACATTAGTAGATGATAACAGATGATGTGATAATGGATATGATATACGGATTAAAACTGGAATCGAATGCAGGTGCTATTTTCAGCACACAGGATTTCCAAACATACAAGAAATTCAGGCCTTGAGAATAAATTCTGATTATTTCTGATTTGAAAATTCAAGTCCATTAATTAATCAACAGTATTTAAAATGTCTCTGACCTGTCAAAACATATTCTTTCACAGAAATAGCAAAAATATTTGTAAGAAGAATGTAGTTGTAATAATTTATGGTAATTTGGTGATCTCTATGTCATTAGTTATACTATCATGTTTTTCATTGTAAAAATCCATTCTCTGTAAAGTGATTTCTTCTAATTATAGAACAATACATGCATTTAAGGCAGAAATATATTTGTATCCTTCTCAATCCTCCTTACATCCAGAGCAATGTGTCTCACACTTCAAACTTTAGTGTGTTAGCTGTAAATTGAAGTATGTGGAATTTCTCCAAGAGGTGTGAAATCAAGTTCCAATTTTGCAAGTGAACATTTTTCCCCTTGAGCAGAAAATACAGTATAGGAGATGCATGGTCAGCACACCAATAAAATCTTACTTTTTTTTACAAGTCAGGAAGTTAAAACACAAAGAAAAGACCATACCGAAAATATGACATTTCAAGGCCAGATGAGAAATCTGCATTCTGTCATTAAAAGCAAAGCTGCTAAATCATGAATCCCCGAAGTTTATATTTTTCAGAATTCATGTCTGCAAATTGTTGAAGATATGTTAGAAAGCTGTCTGCTATTGTCAGAATCCACAGTTGGAGCTTAGCCTGAGGTTTGGAGGGGAGTAACTCTGATGAACTCAGCATAAGCTTTATTGGCTAGTTGTAAATATCTCTACACCAAAACACTTGGGGCATATTTTCCCCTAACAGTCTAACTAAAGTGAAGTATTTGCTGTGAAAAATTGGATTTCTTCCTATATTGCAATATAAAGATTAAGAATGATGCACCAGGGATAAATTTGTATCATACAGGTTACCTCCTGTAACTTGCCTGTAATTTCAATTGTAAATACAAATTATATTTGTGTCTTTAGCTGGCTTAGTATTTCCATCCATTTTTAACAATTATTCATTTCAATACAATTATAATATTGATTTAACCACTGAAGAAACAATAACAAAAAACTCTTGAAGTCTTAGAATTGTCTAAATGAGAAAGACAAAAGGAGTGCTGCTATCTCCTATATACAGCTGAAGCACAGAACAATTAGTTTGCAAATGCTTTTCATCAGCAATGTATACATAATCCAATGATGCACAAATCACAGGTACTGTAGTTAGCCCTGAGCAAGATATGTCTAGAACCCAAACTGGTAGAGATTGTTTTATTTAATAAGATAGTTCTAGAAAAAAAGGCAATATTAGGTTTTTCTCAGCTGAGGGGAAAAAAAGGACAAAACTGCACAGTAGCATAGCTTATAGTTATCCTGAGATATTAACTAGCAACCCTGCACTTTGCCATGCAGCCTGGTAGTGATATTTCACAAACAGCAAACACCAAGAACTGAACCTAAATCTTAGATACCTATTTTCATAATGTATTCTAATGCTAATGCTTAGTCCTCAGATTGCAAGACTTTCTACTCTCACTGTCTCATGTAACCAAAAAAAATAAACAACCAACCAAGACCCAAACCCAAGAAAATAACTTCTTTCAAGTTCTGATAATAAAAATTCTGTTTCCAACTTCAGAAGAGATTTAAAGCTGTGAATTTAGCAAACACAAACACATGGATTATTTTTGAACTAAATAACCAAGATATAACACGTAGCCTTAGCACTGATATTTTTTTGTTTTGGATAGCTCCTTCTGAGAAAATTCTTTATGGAAACAATTCTCAGTTAATTGATTTTCTTCACTGTACCTCATTTTGGACTGTAAAAATATTGTGAAGAAATAGAAAAAATCCAAAGTACGTTTCAGATACTGAGTGATTAAACAACACTAAAATTCCTTCCTATCATGGTGAAAATAAATGAAAGACTGAAAAATATGTCCTTCTCACACCTTCTTAGCTCATGGGTTGTGGCATGGCAACTTCATTTATAGGTATAGAATCATCAAGATTGCAACAGACCTTTTGCATCATCCAAGCCAACTGTCAATGCAGCATTTCCACTCTAACACATAAACCACTGAAAAAAATCACTCAATGTTAGATCCAGATGCCTCTTAAAGACCTCCAGGGATGGTGACTGGGCAACAGCTGGATTCAGCAAAACAAAGGCTGGGTGCACTCTTACCTGATCCAACTCAAGTACCCTCCTTAGGCATTCAGAGAACAGTCCTCTCTGAGGTACTTGATTCCACAAGCATATGTTACACTGTGCCAAGATCCCTTTTGTAAGACTCTCTAGCTGTGCAATAGGAAAATTAGGGAAACTGAGATGGATTAAATATTTTGTCTTTTTGCTCTTCTAGCTATTCAGAATTAAAATTCTGTTTCAGTATTTCCCAGGAGCCATCAACATAAATATCAGGTCCTCAAATAAGGAAGGCATGGGTGGCTTTTTCAGAAGGTACAGAATGAATGTAGTTATGTTTATTTCCTTGTGAGTGTTGAGGCAGTTCTGCAATCTGAAAGTTAGAGCACATCTTTTACTTTTCAGAATGACTTTCTTTCCTTTAATTCTAACTGTATTCTTCTGATTTCTACTCGTCTTGTTAAACGTTAAAATCTTCTGATTCTGTAACCAAATGGGATGAAGGACACTCATTCAACAGCAATTTGATGTGAATCAGAAGACATTTCTTTATTCAGGGTGCTGGGAGCATGAGGAACAACTCCTCTGAAACCATGTTCTACCCAACAGGCAAAACTCACCCCTTTTATATGCTTTTCCCGCTAAACCATCGTTACAGAAATTCTTTTACATATTATGCATGCTATGTAAGTTCTTTAATTTAGCCTTTACATTGATTTGTTCCAATAGTTAATAACTTCATCCATATTCTTATCCTAAACCAATCATTGGCTACTTCTACTGAGGTCTACTGATTGGAATCCTTAATATTAAAATCAAGATGGGAAGGGTAGTGGGTTTCCAGGCAGCATAACTGCTGAGCACGATGGTCTGCATATTTTCTTGACTGAAACAGAAGTGTCCAGTAACTTCTTGGTGAGGTTTCTGTGGTTACACATTCTAAACACGGCACTCCTGATATTTCTATATCTTATACTTCACAATTTTCTATTTAAAATCACAGCTAACCCTTTTATATTATTTAATTGATTATTTGATCACAATATTCATAACAATACTACTGTTTTTGTGCCTAGAAAATTGTCCAAATCTTTCTCTTGTTTGCTTTTGTTTGGGATTTTTTTTTTGTTGTTCAGTCAAACTGTCTTAATTCCATTAACTCTTCTAATGCTGCTACATTAACACACCTACAGTTTATCCTGTGTAAATATCCATTTATTTAGTTGCATGGTTTTTAACAAGGACAAGTTAATTGCATAGTGCCTCCCGAGCTAATTCAAACTTATCAGCATCTAATCCAGTGTTTTCTTTTAAACCGAAAAAGAAAACATTGAAACACACATAGAGAAATTACATAACTAGAACATTGGTAATGGAGTACTGTAAAGTACACTGTCACTTTTCAAAATATATAACTTAATTAGCAGTACACAATACTTTTCTATCACCTACTATGTACATACCTAAATTTTTATCAATGTCCCAAACTACTGGTAACATTTTCATTTTATAACACACTTCTATTAACAGCCCTCAGATACCGAAGAAATCAAAGATAATTTTTTCTGTTACTAAATTGAAAAAATTGGAGGCATGGGAAATAAATATAGACTGTTGAAACAATGATTTTTTGATGCAAGTTGCAAATGCAACTGGGCAATCGTCTCTAAAGACTACTTTTGAGATTTTCTGTTTTTAACATTATAGTTGTTGTCATCTTTACCATTGTCTCACACATTCTCACACATCTTTATTACCGTGGAATCTAAATTTCATCTAGACAGCATCTATCTCACTAGGTCCAATAAATATCTAGCACTTACATCAGTCTTTTTCCAGAATAGTGCATAAAGGTATAAGGTTTTATCTTTACCAATGACTATGTAACACAGAAAGAAGTTTCTGTTTGCCTATAAGCATTCAAAAGCAGGACCTTTCTTTTAAACTGATTTTTAATTTTAAAAGTATTAAAATCATCTAAGGTCAGACTATTATCCTCTTACCCATCGTTCTGAGAAGTAATCAATGGCACAGCTTATGGGAGTAAAATCCCCCTAACATGGTCACGTGCAGGGCTCACAGCCTGGTCTATGAATGTCAGCATCATATTAATAAATCACTTCTGAAACACTTAACAAGCTACATGACTTTGAAATGTACTGTAGTTTTTCAAGAAATAAAAACTGCACAAATCCTCAAAAAGTAAACCAAACCAAATAAAACCTCACATCATCAGAGAATCTAGAATAATCTTAAATGCGATACTCAATGATAATAGGGAGGTGATATCAAAAGTGCACAGGTTCAGTATAAAACATGAACAAGGGAAGGAAGACATAATATTTAGAGGGAGAGAATAATTTTTTATTCTCATAGTGATATTTGTTATGAAAGTAAATTATGTTATGTTCTGAGTAAAATCCTAAAAATCCTACTTGAATAATTATACATTCTGTTTGTGTACTTGTCCTAGGTTACAATGTAAGATGTGCCCAAGGTATGTATTCTATCACCATCTCCATGAGCTGTTGAAACCAGGTGGGGCAGTGTTCCCCTTGTCCCCACCCTCCGGACTATGTTCTGTTAATGGGCCCATTCATGCTCTGCTGTATGACTCATAGGTAACTCCCTCTGGGAGTTATCTTTGTTTAATGGGCAATCAAGGACCCATTGCATGAGTCATAAAATTACATCATTCCATTGTGAGATGCTCCACCCATGGAGACGAGCCAAGCATTGCCACCTGGATATAACCCGGGATAGCACAGGGGGCCCTCAACCCGCTGGATTCCCAGAGGACAGGAGCTACCGGACTTTTCTGCAGGATCACTGCTTCAACGAGACCACTTCATCTGACTGCTACCAGTGCCCTGACTAACAGGTTGTATTATTTAACTTATTTTATTTTTACCTTTTTTTTTCTTCCTATTAAATTGTATTTCTGACTTGGAGTCTTTCATTGGTTTTGCTTTCAAACCAGTACAGTACTATATAATTCCCTGTCGCTCTGTTTATCATTATAGTATTAAAAATTCAGTTTTGTTCTCACTGAAATTAATAGGCAGCCCGTCTTTCTTGGTATAACCTTGACATAATAAATGTTGTCAAAATGTTGATAAATGATAGTTTTTTTAATCGAAATGTCTTTCCAGACTTCAGTGTTGGATGTAACTGTGAAAAAAAAAAAATATTCTGCTAATATGGGAATACTGTCTTAAAATCAACATTTTAAAATTGTCAGGACTACTAGAATTCTTTTCAAGTTCGTTGTTCAATTTGGGGTTTTGGCTTTGTTTTCTTCCTGTTGCAGTGTTCAGTGAGGAAGAGGTCAATAGCAGAAGGATCAATGTCCTATATATGTATTCCTACAATGAAAAAAACTGAATCAAGACCTTGGGTAAGAAAGAGCAGGGTGTGAACTGGGCATGAACTCTCACTATGTGATTTAGGAAAATAGAGCTATATATTGCACTCCAAATTCTACTCATTCTAGTATATTTCTAAGAAAGCAATTGATTTCACTAAACCCACATGAAAATGTACTTTTGGAAACTTCCCAGAAGGTTCTAAACACCTAGAAAATCAAAGATTTTTGGCCAACTATTCATTAAAAAAAGCTCCTACTTCAATTTCAAGTTTGAAGTTTATCATGAAAGATTACTGACTTGAAGTGTCCAACACAGAAATGGTTTTCTCTAAGATTTCTTTTGAAGTCCAAGGCATGTAGAAAACCCCTCAAACTGCCCTAAGGGGTCCAAGACCCTGGCTGGGACCCCGGGAAAGCACTGTCTTTAACCTTAGTCCATGGGAAAAACTTCCAATACTCATAGACAAATTGAAAACAACAAAGGTTAAAAAAAATAGTAGTTTAGTGTGTCACAAGGTGAAAATTTGTAGTTTTGAGTTTTTAGTATAGAAGTAGATCAGAACAAAATAAACAATTTTGAGCAGTGTCTCATATTCTTCTTTGTCTACTCCATCTTCTACTGTAACAGTAGTATAGAGACATTGGTAACATAGATTTAATGTAAAAATTATGTGTCTAGTAGTTATTAGTACAAAACTGTACGTATAGTATGCTTTAAGAGTTAATTAGATTAGAAATCTTTAAAATGACCTTAGACCCTCTGTCCATGTTCCTGTAACTGCATTTTCTTTAGTGCACTGAGACTGCTGTAAAGCCTTAAAATAAAAAATAAACACCTTTAAAAACCGAGCCACAAGTTCCATCTCATCTTTTAAACCCTAGTACAAGATTTTAAAAACAGAACACCTCTAATTAAGGAGTTAACAAAATAAAGATCCAAACAATCTCTATTCTAGTTGCTGTTTGCTATCTTTTCCACTCCCGGTAATAAATGTTTCACCCTGTAACTCTGAAAAATGCACATGCCACTTCTAAGATATATTAGCATACAGCTACAGAAATCTATTAGCTTGCACCAAAGAAACAGATAAACACACTCCCCAAAAAAGTAAAAAACAAAACAAACAAACAAAATCTCCCAAAAACCACCTCCTCCAACCAAAACTAAAAGAAAACAACAAACAAACAAGCAACCCCCCAAGAAACAAAAACACACAAACCAGTCTGCATGGTTATGTTGCTCTGTGCTACCTTGCTGATTATCATAATCACGATAAAATGTTAAGTATATTCATGAAATAATAAATGAGACATACAATTGATATTGAGACCTACCCAAAAGGTAGAAGTTTAGAAATTTGATTGCTGTCCTTTTATTTATTAAAAAAAAAAAAAATTATAACTTGAAACACATGCTTTAAATGGAAGTATGGAAAATATTTGTAGACTTTAAGTGGAATGGCAGGATCAGTATATGGTGTATGATGTAAGCATTAACAGCTGCTGTCAGAATGAATTAACGTGCCTTAAATCTCTAAAATCAACAATAAAGAGGAAATATTAATAAGAATAATATTAAAAATGTCACACTGGCAACACTGAGTTTGGTTATTCAAAATATGGGCAAATCATATCTGGATCAATTCCTGGATTAAATCAAGGCAGTGTCCTAAGCATACAATAAACTGCAGTCAACACATCTCCATTGTCTTCATTGCAGCAATCTGGAATTGTGATGTAGCCAAGCTATCTTCAGGCAGGAAAAGGTGACCAAGGGAAGAAAAATAGGTTTTTATCCATAAAGAAATGCACAGAAGTTCTGCTAGAGCAATTATTACTAAACCCAGGGTGGAATCATGCATCTGCTAAATACTCAGATTTTTTTTTGTTGTTTTGTTTGGTTTGGTTTTTCGTTTTTTGTTTTGTTTTTTTTTTTTTTTTAAGTAGATGTCATTTTTTATAAACATAAAGGATCTGAATACTACACTATCAGAGTGTGGGGTGCTTGTAAACACCTTCTCTCCCCACAGTGTTCCTACACCAGATTACCTTTTTCTCCTACTAGTTTATGTTATCATTTAATTTCTTGTTCTCTTTTTGACCGTGCAACATTAGAATCTTAGAAGTTGTTAACATCAGATATCAGATTAGATTATTCTACTTCAGCTTCCTAGAGCTGCTTTCCAGAAAAGCAGGGAATTAATTTCTCTACTGCTTTCTCAGCTTTACTTTCTTTTTCTAAACTCAACAAGTAATAAAACAAAGCTTTATGATGAAAACCAGCCATATAGACAAGGAAACAGATTAAAATTCTGACCAATTCCCAAATAAAACATGTACTGAAGTGCAGGAATCAGTTGCATATCACAATTTTAGCCTCAAACGGATAACTAATTAAGTTTTCAGATAGCTATCTCTGTCCTGAAAGACAATAGCATTTCAAATAATCCCTCTCTTTTCTTTTATTTTGCAGTTTAAGCTTTTTCCTGTCATATTCTGAATCCATTTCTCAGATATGAAAATACTTTCTCTTTTCAGTTTTTAGTTAAATGTGTGCTAAATCTGTACTGTAAAATCAGCTATTGATTTCAGCTTTATATTCTGCACATGCTTCTGGGGAGACAATAAATTTTGAGTAAGTAATCAGGTATGTTTCTGGATGTAATTATTCACTAGATGCACATTAATCAATATAATTGTAGTTATACAGACCTTCATATACCCTACCTGTGCACATGTGCACTCACACAAATACGCACCCCCACATTTGTTTATCTGGAGAAAAATCATAGAAAAGCAAATATTTTTCAATATACGGAGATACTTGCAAGCAACAGAAATATGTTTAAATATTGTTAAATACAATAAGCAGTGTAACATCCATCTATGTGTGTGTTTATATATATATATGTATAGGTGCATGATATCTTATGAGAAATACTGCTATTTCTTCTTCTATGTTGTTTTCTTCCTTTTTGATTTTTTCTTCTAAAGCACTGCTTAGTGGACACCCAACTGTTATATGAAGTTTTCTCTGCAGCTATTGCATTTTAAATGCTTTCTTTTTGTTGACATCATTTCTAAATTAATACAGTCAATAACAAGTAGTAAAACCTTCAAGCAAGTAATCAGTAAAATAAATAGAACATATATGCAGCTTCTAGATTTTGACACTAAGAACTGCATTTGTAAAATAATTTTCTGATTTTTTACAATGCCAAATTAGATCAGTTCCCTTTAAGAAAAGGTTCACGTATCTTAACAGAGGAACTTTCTATAATTTTCCACCAAGTTGATGCTTTGATGCATTTTATTTATACAGCTATGTTTCAAAGTGGTGTTCAGGGCAAAACTATTTCTAAATGTGAAAAAGCAGAGAGAAAATGTATACTTATTAAGCTTTTCATGTTCTTACTTCCCTAGCCAGGAGGGAAGATCTCTTTATCAACTTTTTTTCTTCTAAGCACTTACAATTTTTTTTAACTATTTGCTAGAGCTCTGGAGTTGAGGGCACCAAAGTGAAAAGTGGTTTACGATTCCTAAGAATTTTCTTTTTTTCTGTTTTTTGAAGAACTATTTCTCCACTTCATTCCATACAGTTTCAAGTACTTAGATCCAAGATTTCTGAATTACAAGTTTAGTCATGATGTCTTCTCTTTGCCCAGTCATATACTTTCTACATATGTTCTTCCAAAATAGTATTCAGTTATTTTTATTGTAAATCTACCCAGAAACTAACCACAGAGAGAAAAATTGTGACTAGAGTGGGGAACATATATTTTAGCAGGCTGGAATGAAGTAAGAATGAGAATGTAAAATATTTATGTATTTTTGTCCCTAGACAATAATAAAGTAAATACTACTACTATCAAATATTATTATTATTATTATTACATATTTTAGCCATTATTACTTCTTTTTACCATATTTCTCACTAGTTTATTCTAATATTTTTTGTTTTGTTACTCTTAAGTTTACTTTTTAAACTTATATCCAAATCAGTAATTTGATAAAATTTTTATTCCTTTTGTTTTTACCTGTTTCTTTTCAGTTCATTGCTGAAGTCCCGATTTTTCACAGTTGGTATCTCTGTAATACCTATATTTTTCTTCCATTTGTGTGCTTGTATTAGCTGCAATGTTCTTTTATGAAACTGTCCATTGTGTGCACTTACTATTGTTTCCTTTGAGGAAACAATCTGGTCTGCTTATTTGAATCTATGAATTTTAATATATACATTTTTCTGTATTAATAAAAAAATGTCAGCATTTACAATGATCTTTCTTACCCAATTTACCTTTTCATTTCATGTTCTCAATCATTTCACACTTCGTGATCAGAAACAAAGACAAAAAGGTTTAGATTTGTCTTCAATTTCTGTATCCAAATGTTGGCTCCAACAGATTCCAAGAACTTGCTGGATGATCTCTTACAGATTTGTGTATCTGAGTGTCTCTCTCTTTACTTACAGAGACACAGCTGGTAGTTCATAATCTTTGACTGCTTGTTCAACTTCCTGATTCCAGCTGACTGAAGCATCTGTTTCAGCTCTGTGCACTGCAATTCTCTTCACACAACACCTCTCCAAGTCTTACTACTGTCGTGGGTGGCATTCTAGGGACAAGCTGGTCACTAACATCATTTGGGTTAGAAATTTACTTCTTTTATCGTGCCAGTATCATTCCTAGCACATTGTTCACTCTGCTAGAAACAAACAACTTGCAGAAATCCAGGTTCAAAGAATTCTGGTGATCTTTTTCTTTTGCATTTCTTTAACTGGTTTTCTGTACACTGTGTACTTTTCTACTATTACAGTGAATCTGTGGTTTCAGCTTTAATTGCAAAGTTGTCTCACCTGTAACCCAACTATGAATTCTCCTTAATCAGTAGGAGACACTAGGAATACAGTTATTTTATATATTTCTGAGTGTTATACTTCTGTTGTTTTATGGTCAACAGGTCCTCATCCTACCATTATACAGTTGTAGATCTTCATTAACTATTGGCCTACATACGCCCTGCTTCTTGGCTTTTTTCTTGTGAACTTGTCACATTTTAAATCAACTGTTACTCTTATTTCAACTTTCCAGTTCAGAAATCCTCTTCTTCAGCATCATATGGCATTAAATTCTAGTCTATATTTATGACTTGATGCTATTTTTTTTACAAATAAATGCCTCAGTACTTAAATTCCCCTTTAGCAATAATCTCATTATATGATTTTCACGTATAGTCTTTGTCACTCTTGAGGGTGATATTTTTATTCCTTTCACCTTTCTACTTGGCCAAGAAGAATCTTATTCTTATGTAATATAGTAAGTCCTCAATTTGTCTCTCTGTTTTCCCATTGTTACTTTCCTAAACAGCATATATAGCAGTAATCTAATCTAAATTTGGTATTCCATTTACTAAGACTTCAGTTTTGATATTCAAAAATTTTGTCACAATTTTAAACTCGGAGGGATTGTTCTATGGTCCAGTGAAAGGGACACCAGGGCTTTTCCTGGTGGAATTAAAAACTGAGGAGAGTTTTGCATATGAATATTTTCCAAGAAACAGGATTGACTGGATTTACAATGCTAATCCCTATTCTGAGAAGGCAAACTGAAGATGTAGGAGTGCATGTTTAAACTGGTAGTTGTGAAATGTCTAACAATTTATAGAATTTTGCAACAAATTAAGTGCTAGGTAGCTATATACATCATGGTATAATTTCTGTGTACTTAAATATCTTTGTATGTATTTATATGCCCTTGGAATTGTGCCACCCATTTCAGATTTTGGTGGGAGGAAATTACTTTATACTTGGCCAGAACTGCAATTTTAAGGCCACTCACTAAAATCAGAATAACCTTTCCTGGGTTTAATTAGAATTAGAATACTAGAATACTCTAGACACATCAAACTTACTATCAAAGTTTTTAATAAAATAACATGGTCAATAGTTTAAATTCAGAGTCCACTCTAAGTAGACACCAAGTCCACTTAGAGAGGACTCTGAATTTAAACTACTGATGAGGCTGTACCAATTCTGAATGCAGTGGGATAATCACTTCTTCTGACCTGCTGGTGATGCTGCGCTTGATGCACCCCAGGATGGATTTGCTCTCTTGTCTGCCAGGGCACACTGCTTCCTCACTCTCAGCTGCTGCTGACCAGGAGCTCCAGATCCCTTTCTGCAGGGCTGCTCTCCAAGCAGTTCTCTGCCAATTTGTACATCTGCCCAGTCTTATTCTGTCCTAGGTGCAGAATCTAGGACTTGGACTTGCTGAATTTCAACACGTTAATCATCGCCCAGTACTCTAATCAGTCCAGATCTCTCTGTGAGGTAAGTCAGCATCTCTTTCCAGTGTGGTTTGATCAGCAAACTTGCTTAGGCTGCATTCAACTCTTGCATCCAGATCATGGATGAATGTATCAAACAGAACTGGCCCTAGAACTGAACATCACTGGTGACTGGTCACTTGGTAGATGTAGCCCTATCCCCACACCCCTTTGAGCTCTGCCCTTCTACCCTGCTCAGTGCACCACGAACCTGCTCATCCCGCTGCGGGACAACTTGTCCAGATGGATGCTGTGAGGGACAGTATAAAAAGCCTTAGTATAAGCTGGAAAAACTACATCCACTGCCATCCCTTCATTCACTGGGCAGGTAACCTCTTTAATAACAGAAATGTGTCTCTGTGCATTCATATATCCATCTATAAAATAAGGAATATATGCATATTTATCAAAACCAGGAAATTAGTTTCATTTTAGGATTTAACTGTAATAGCTGGGAAAACAAGGGGGAACTGTAGATTTTGTATAGACTTGCAAGATTTCCTTACTCCCTTGAAATACAGGAAAATATGTTTGTATATAAAACCACGATCTCTGTTTATCATGGTTGGAAAAGCACTTCATGCATTCAAAAGTTCTGCCGCAAAATAAGAAGTTTTCTTCCAACAGATTTTTACAAGTCCTTTACATTACCCTGTGGTGATGCAGACAGACTATTAACACGTATGTAGCCATTCCAGTTATAACATTATATGTATAAACATATAGAAATTGGCAAGTTTGAAAGTGCCACTGAGATGTAAGCAGTTGCCAAAACTTTTACAGAATAGAATTAGACATTGTCACCCTTTTTTAAATTGGACAAATATTTCAAACCTGGCAATGCAGAATTCTATAACAAACTGTAAGTAAGATATTGCATTTATGAAAGGCAAAATTATAGTTATATGAAGTATAGAATTGATGGTGTCATATCAAAACCATTTTAAAAAAGGCAGGTTAATGAATTAATAATGAAATTCCAACTGTATTAGATTTCCATGGCAAGATTTCAATAGTCAAGGGGGTGCAGGGTGGCTTTCGTGAGAAGACACTACAAGCCACTCCCAGGTCCCACAGAACCTGTTCCAGTCAACTCCCAGATGGAGCTGTCACTGGTGAAAGCTGAGCCAATGAGGGATGCTGCACCCTGTGAAGAAGACCACGGTGGAGCAAGCTGGCCCCAGGCATTCAGTGGAGATCCATGGTAGAGCAGGCATCCACTCTGCCAGCTGTGAAGGATCCGATGCCAGAGCAGGTGTATGTGTCCTGAAAGAAGCTGTGCCCCTGTGAAATCCCATTGGTAGAGCTGGCTTCTGTCAGGATCTGTGACCCTAGGGATGAAGGAAACCATAACAGAGTAGGTTTTCTGACAGAGCATGTGATGCCATAAGGGACCCAGGCTGGAGCTGTCTGCTCCTGACAGAGCACACGCTGTGAAAAGGACGCATGCCGGAGCAGTTCTTGAAGAACTGCAGCCCATGGGAAGGACCCACACTGCAGGATTCTGTGGAGTACTGTCTCCTGTGGCAGGGACTCTACTCTAGAATAAGGAAAAAGTGTGAGGAGAAAGGAGAAGGAACAGGACTGTTACTTTCATTCCCCATTTCCTCATGCTGTTCAGGTCTGGTGGGATAGTGCTTTGTTTAATTGGCAATAAATTAAATTAATTTCCCCAAATAGAATCTGTTTAGCCCATGATGGGAATTGAAAGATCTTGGTGTTTCTATCTCTGCCTATAAAGCTTTTTTTAAGTTCTTCCTGTTGTGTTGATGGAGGGGGAGTGACAGAGTGGCTTGGTGGGTGCCTGGCAGCCAGCCAAGGTCACCATATCACACCAGCTCAGTATAATGCCACAGAAGTAAAAAGGAGATTCTCATTTGTGATTTAATAATAGAAGTTCTGCACAAGAGTTTTTCAGTAATTATATTTGTAAGGCCTCAGTGAGTACCGTGTCCTACATTTGGCATCTAAAAAGAATACATAGAGAAATGGAGGAAAGGCTCAGTATGAGGTCAGAAAACATGACCATTGAAGGAAAGAAAAAAATTAAGGGAACAAATAGGTCACGTCAGCCTAAAACTGTCATTATTTGTGCCTCATCTTCACTGAGAGGAAGGGAAAGAAATCAGTACACTTTGGAACAGTAGCATTAGATGCTAAACATTTTTTTTTTTTAGCTGTTTGCCTATTCAAGTTTTAGAATTCTTTCTGCTGAAGTTCCTTAATATTCTATTTGCATAATACTTTCCAGAGAAAGATGTACTATTTGTGATCTTTACCAGTACATAGAAATCAGTCAAATTACTTCTAATGACTCTCAGACTTTATAACATACATGAAAAACTGAGGATTGGTGACAAAAACATAATAGATCTATAACGTAGTGGTTATAAAGGAAAAGAATAAGATCTTAGCAGTTCCATTAAAAATTTTAATCCTTTAAGTCTCCATTTCACTGTCACAAAGTTACAGAGTGCAAAAAGAAAAAAAAAATCAATTTCCAGTGCGCCATTATTTTATACTTTAAAGGGAATATTTCTAGGTTTTAATATTCCATGGAGGCTATCAGTGGAAAACAAAGAATCTGTTACAAAGTTGTTTGTACTTGGTGGGTAACCTAATTAGATTTTCATTCATGTAAGACTTGGGAAGGCTTTCTACACAGATAAAATGTTGACTTTACCTCAATAAATGCAGTTCCATATATTACATTCAACACTGAAATATATCTATAATTAGAATTCTAATGAGTGATTTTGTAAATTTATAGGATGCATTACCACTTTATGGACATTTTAATTTACTACTTGAATTAGTAGTCCACATTAGTGACAATAGAAAAAAAAATTAAAAAACCACAAACAATTATAAAAACTAAATGGGATTAAGTAAGCATTTTTGTTAGTCCCAAAGCTGTCCTGATATAGCTTTATTGTCTTAATCAACTTAGTTGACTCATTTTACTGCTCTTTTGAGGTGGATGGTGTGGACACATGCTGGGGTACTAGTTCACTTCTGCCAAATTAAAAATGATAATTCTCATGCGTGAAATAACTGCATGGACTAATGACCAAGTCTCAGCATAATTTGAAGTGAAGCCCCAGCAGGTGGCAAACAATTAAACACATAACATAATATAACATAGTCACAAGTATTTTTTCCTTTTCTTTTTTAAATAAGATAGGAAAGGAGGGAAATAAGGAAAGAAAATACTCCTTTCCTTGAAGAGTGCTAAATTCCACAAATAAAGTCAGAGGGATAAATGAGGAAGAAATCAAAAATATGTCACCGGAAAGCAACCTACTAATAGAACTCTCCCAGTTCTAATCCAGAATTCTAAATACAAAATAATTGTTTTCTCATGAAAGTGCAGACATGATTCTACTCATACTGAAACAATAACCCCAAATTATAAACCTCAAAAATTATAAACCCCAAAAATTTCTTCAGTAGCAGAATAAACCTTGAGAAACACTCTGGCACATCCTAAGACTCAGAAATAATTTTAAGCCATTTTGAGAAACAAATATGTAATAATTATTATTTAAATGAGAAAAGAAACCCTAATCCCAAACCCCAAACCCAAATAACATCCCCCTAGAGACCCCTATTTAATTTTTCCTTACTTTTGCATTGGATCACTTATTTGCATGATTTCTAAAAGTGTTATGTGTAAGTGATGAACTTGTGTCTCTCAGATAATGATGGGCAAGGCTTTTCTAGAAAAATATGTTTTTGAAGAACGTGGAATGTTTTCAGGGGCCCATTTCTTGTGCCTGCAAGCGTTCAAAACTACAGTAACTTGACTGGAATTTCAAATATACACTTAATCACCTTAGAAATATTCATAATCTTAGTGACAGATTATTCAATGCAAATTTCTATTTCATTGTGAAATTTCAGGTAATGTTACGAGTTCGGTTATTGTCTGCTTAAGGTTATATTTTAACATATACTGAACCATAAATAGTTAAGTACTTCTATAGAATGATCACTTAAGGTGCCAGGTGGCTCTTAGCAAAAGAATTAGGGTGCCTCCTATACTCTGGAACAGGCCATAAATAAAGCAGAAAGGATTGATGTAAGATTAGCATTAAAAAAACTCTGTCGATTTGTGTAGCTAATGAATTTTTAAGTTAGGTGTTACTGAAGGGGCATTTAAATAAATAGCTACATTGTTTTTTAAATCATTAAAATAGAATAAAAAAGTGGTTCAAAATCAACAAAATACTCAGTTTTTGAACTTACAACTACCGGAACATATAAAACTTAATGGTAAAATGAAGTTATTTTAAAAGCAATACCTTCTGTTTTTGCAAAGTATTATAACTTTAAGACAAGAATAATACTGAAGAATGAAATCAAGCAGTTCAATTAACATAGAATTTTTGTACTCTGTTTGTGAAAGCCCCTGAATGTACTTGTTATTTTTATTTTGAAGACTATCAGAGAAATGTTGGTTTGCAGGAGTAAACAAAAGAAACCCCGGACAAGACATTGCAGTTGCTGTATTTGCTTGTTTTTATCTAATGTTAAGGGGCAATTTGCAGCTGCAGCTATTATTTTAAAAGGCCTCTTTTGTAGAGCGTCATGCTGGGAAAACAACTAGAGAGACAAACTTCAAAAGAGCAGATGAGTACCCTTCCAAACACAAAGCACTTCTGATAAAGGGACTTTCTCCTTTTAGTCACAGTGTGAGGGTAAAACCTAAACATAAATTTGGTGAAAGGTTTTTGTCTGAAGAAATGTGGAATTTGAACAACATAAGTGTGTTGTACTAGAACATGGTGTCTTGGAACCTAGTGTTTGTATTCTCTAGTTGTTCTGGGTTGGTTTGGGGACTTTTTGGTTGTTGGTTTTGAGGGAGTTTCTTGAGTTCTGGTTTTGTTTTTTTTTTTAAGCTTCTGCAATAACTCTGGTAAACGATCTTTAAGGTCCACAAATGTTTAAAATAATTTTTTATTTGTACTTTTGTCTGGTCAGCTCTGCACAGATACCATTCAATTACGTGTGAAGGAAAACCACGTTGTCACATTTAATTTGAAAATGTAATTTTTTCTTTAAGGTACATAATTATTTTAATTTCACTGAAGATTGAGCTTAGTACTGTCACACCTCTAGATTTACTCTCTCATCCACTTTTAATCTAGTGCCAGTGCATGGAGAAAAATATATTTTAATCTATTCCTTTCCTCTTCTTCTGAGAAGACATACCTTTTGGTAGTGACGCCTGCCTCTTTTTTCCTATTGCAATGATCTCCCTATGAAAAAACACCCACAAGGGAATATGTTATTCTCTGTACCATCACCAGCTTCAGCTTATCTCCTGTAGTAACTTACTCTTTCAATTTTCTCAAAACTTGAAGTAATTTCCTCCATGAGGCCTGAATTTTGCTATTGGCAAGGAAAGAAAGAGGGATGAAAAGACAGGACAAAAAATTATTTCTCCCATCTTTTTTGCGAAACCATCATCAGGGCAATATTTATTTCTTTTGTGAGAAACTTTTGGATACTGAGAAAGTATAGTTGTGATTTACTTGTAGTATGCACTTGGAGCTATACAGAGATGTCAGAATCCTCCCAAAGGAGTTTAATGAAGGAATTATACAATATGATCTGAAAACTACACCTATGCAAACTCTTTAGCATGAGTTTTCCTGAATTTTTCCTTTTCAATTATTTTTATTAACATCTTTGACAAAAAATCCACAGGAAAAAAAATCAAGCTGCACTTTACAAGACATTTCCTGTTAACTTAGTGTTGTAGATGTTCAACAGCAGTACTCAGCAGCTTACATTTTCACATAAATGTAGGAATGAGAGCCTGAGGCAATCTGAATACAGGCTTTTCAGACTTCAAAGGAGTAGTGAATGATTCTTGCCCTGCTTTTGCCATCCAGAATTGGCCTAAGCTTGGGGAGCAATTAAAATTAAATGCCACTGAACTGCAGAAAGTGAAGATCGGCAGCTCTGGGCACGAGCAGACTTTTATGAAGTCTCCTGACTAATTCATATCTTGGTGTCCGTAAAGTGAAGAAGGGAGTCAAGAGTGAGACCATTTATATGGAAAGAGAGCAAAGGGCAGCTGCATTAACCTTGAACATAATGATTCACATCTTTTTTTCAAATCAGCTGTTTTTCACTTTCTGGTTGCCACATTTTCAGGAGAGGAACCTTCTGTAAAAACAATTAGCTACCAAAGATCTGAGTGTCTCCTCTTTAATCCTAATCTATTATTTTGGAAGTAGCTCTCAGGACACCTAAACATATAGTCAAAGCAAAATGTACCTGGCTGTGCTGAAAGGTGAAGCCTTTATTTTAAAGAATGAGATATTATGTTTTTAACAGAGGTTTTATTTCTTTTTGCTTCATAAGTGCCAGAGGTAGCTTTAGATAGACATCACTGAAAATCACAATAATATTTAAGACTATCTGCAGGACTGCTGAATTAAGATGTATACGTATATTAAAATGTGTTTCTTGACATAGTTTTGAATTTTGAAGTTAAGGGATATATGGATAGGTCATAAATTTGTGAAAAAATAACAATTTATTTTCATGAAATTGTTTCATGCATATTTGTCCAGCAGCAAAAGCCAGAACATCACTTTCAGTAAAAGTTCAGAACACATTAAAAAAAAAAAAAGTAAATCACCAATCTAACAAACACAGATGAACTCTGGTGCATTTAATTTAATTTCATTGTCTTTGAAAGAAAGTACATTCTGATACTTCATATTGAACTAAAAATTCCCATTGGCATTTTATATAGTTTGTAATAGCCTCTCTAGTGTTCCAAATCATATTTTGAATGGTTGACACAGGCATTATTTTGTGAAAGGAAGTAGAAAACAGGAGAAACATGAACAATTTTAGGAAGACTTGCCTATAGAAGAAAAGGAAGTTGTCAAATATCTTCCTTTTTAAAGTCTCAAAAAATACAATCTGCAAAGATAAGAGTTTTCTAGCCATTTGGGTTTTTTTGTGGGGCCAGAAAAGTACAAAATTTTATCTGTTGTGTTGATGACAGAGCTGCAAAAACAAGACTCCATTGTAGAAACAGAAAAATTCCAATGTAGGAATGTAAAAGAAAATAACCCGTGTTTCCCATCTATATCAATTCTTCATAATTGCTCAATTAACACATATCACCCCTACATAGCTGGTGTTTAATAATCACTAAAAGCCCCATTTTCCTATTCAATCCATGCTAAATGTTCTCAGAGAAATTAATATTTTTCTGAGTACTAACCCCTGATGTTGAATAATGAATTTTTAAAAATCATTGAGGTATCTTTACATTTTCCTCAAATATTTGCAATGTGGTACAGGCATGTATAGATTCCCCTCTGCTTCTCCAAAGGTGCTCTGCATTGCAGATGTGTTTTGCTTTATTGTTGGTTTGCCCCTCTCTTTCCTGAACACACAGACCAATACTTGTCACTGAGTAGCTCTGTAATACAGTACTGCCATTGCTAGAAACACATCATTAGCTTTGTACTGAGCTGACAAGGCCCCAGGATAAAGGGTAAAGCTAAAGCTTGTTCTGTCTGATATTTTTTGACTTGTCCATACATTTACTTTACTTAGTTTAGTTGTAGCAGCAACTTTTCACAGAATGTCTTGAGTTGGAAGGGACCTTAAAGGTTATCAGGTTCCAACTCCCCTGCCACAGACAGGGCACCTGCTGCTAGAACAGCTTGCCCAGAGCTCCAGTGGTGGGCTGGTTCCTAGTGGGAATGAGCAGTGACTGAATAGGACTGGCCCTGAAGCTGAAGAGGAGAAATTTCTTTTTTGATTATGTGCATGAAAAATTAACAGAATCTTGTTGGAATGGTGTTACCCTTCTCTGAGAAAAATGTTTGTGGTTACCTAAGACCCCTGGATGAACCACCCAAAACTCAGTGGTGCCCAGAGCACAGTCTGCTCCAGCTGTTCTCCATGAAAGAGGTTTTGAGTGAATCATCCTCTGAAACAACCTGCCTTTCCTCCTTGACCCACTGAGGACATCTAGGCCTAATTCAGTTCTTCAGGTAAGACTAACATAAAGTGAGGTGACATTCAGGAAATGCAAGACACCACTCTTAGACAGTCACGTGGCAAATGAACTTCACAGAATCACGGAATTTTGTAATCAAGCAGGCCTCCACAGTGATTTCTTTTTTACTCTTTTTTACTCTTGTTCACATTTTATGGTGAATATCTCAGTGCCAGAGATGTAAAAACATCTTTTATGGTTTTACATCTCTGACACAATGCCGGAAGAAATGAGATCTGATATGACAACAGAGGGCTTGAGAAGTGGAGACGCAAGATGCATTTTGGAGGACTGCAGTCCTGAAATGATAAGGGATACAGAATGGGCCTGGCACTGAAAACTCCACAGGCATAAACAACTCTCACAGATGATAGGTTAAGGAAAGATCCTGCTTTAGAGGCAACAGAAAACAACAAAAATGCTATCTACACATTGTTAAAGTCACCATGTAAAAGAAATTTGTACATAAATTGGTGTTGGAGAACAAAATGTAAAAACAAAAAGTATAAATTCATCTTATCAGACATAAAAATTACAGCAGCTGGACCATACGGTGAGGAATAAGCAATCAACAAATAAGCCAAACATCATACTCGTCACAACCTCAGACCTTCAGGTGCTAAATAATCATAACACCAGAATGAAGCCACAAAGATCCAGAGAAGCAGGAGAAGTATAAGCATAACAGCCAAGTAGAAAATAAATACTTGTATAATATTTTAAACTACTAAAGTGGTAATTTCAGTAATACTGAAACTTGTTTTGGCAGGCATACCTTCCTTCTTCTCCTTTAATAATTAGATGTGCTTTATTAATGATTTTTGGATTAGACTGGTAAGACTTCAATTATAATAAGTTTTGATTTACACATCGGGTTTCATCTTTGCTCGTAAACAAGATTTTTAGCAGAGCATACTTCACATTCCTGCTTTCAAAAGTGTAGTTGAAGACTATATTTCTTGTTTTCCAAGACAGTCCTATCCCTCAAGAGAGGCTGGAGAAGGTTATGTTGCTGCTGTTGATATCTACCCTTGAGCATTCTTTCTGGAGACAGAAATATACTTAATTCTGTTTGCTTGTCAGTTGTGTCAACTTTTCTGTGATTGTTTTCATAATTTTCTGTTCAATATATTGCTTATGGAAACATTTTCATATATTGTGGTTTGTATTTGACAACAATATTGAAAAGACATCCATGTTCATGTGAAGGTAATGAGCATCTTAATTTTTTAGGATTTTGCTGAATATTTGTTATGTTTTGAGTTTGCTTCTTTTTCTTTTCCTTTGGATGAGAACAGAGAGAGATTCTGTATCCATGTTCAAAGGCAATTATTCAGTTTGCTTCAGAAAAGTCTGCATTAGAAAAGTCTGCTGCTATCACTGTTTGGTCAAAGTGATGTCAGAGATCCTCCAGGGAATGTTGTAAGTGCCATCAGAGGGACTCCTGGCTCATCTTTATTTTCTCCCCAAATTGCATAATCCTCACTAAAAATCATTAATTTCCAGATGTATCTGCATTTATTCTTCAATTTCTTCCATTACTATGTCATCCACAGGTATGTCTCAATTCTTTCTGTTTTTCTTAGACCAGAAAGCAAGAGTTTGCAGTGTAAGACCATTCACAGTAGGTTTATTTCCAAAAGCCTGCAGTTTGTCACCATGCCCAAAGGCCCTCCTTTCTTCACCTGTGTGATGTAACCAAGACATTTGAACACAGGAGTGAAAACTGGGACTGCTAAAATGGATGCAGGTATCAGATATAGAAATGCTATGCCATAAACAACACTTTGTAATGGAAACTACCTTGCCAGTACTGTTGACTTTCTTATTCCAAAAAAAGCTTTTCTTACTGTAACAATGTGTTAGTTGTTTACAAAACCAACTAAGTTATTAATAAAGCCAAACCTCTTCATACTTTCAATTTACCTTGTACTGCTAGTTTACACAACATCTGAAAGAATGATTCTTCTTGGATTTCCAGTTTATTGCATCACATAATTCAAAATCTATCACATCTTTTACAGTTCAATAGTGATTTTTTAAAAAAAGAAAAAAAAATCTTAAATTGCTTAGAATTACAGATTGAAATAGAATTTTTAGGAAGAGTTGAGGACAAACTAACATGATCTGGAATTTAGAGGAGACATTGTTATAAATTATTATACATTGTTATCACATATTAATTTATCAATTATTTAAAAACACAAAAATAAAAATTTTATGCTGAGCTCTTAAATTAGCTCTATATTTTAGAAAAGTTTGTTGTGGCTGCAATATTATATGATGTATTTGACTGTAAGTATTATTAAACTAATAAAAATATATCTAATGTAATTTTAACTGCTTGGTTTAAAATAGGGTAAAGAGATCCTAAGAAAGTGTATTTATCTGTGTATATATAAAAAAGCAAATTACAACAATTGATAAATTAGCTAAACTTAAACAAGAATTATTGGCCTAAATCCTTTTAAATTATTAACAGTTACAGGCCTTCAAATGACTATTTTCTAAATAAAAATACAGAGAAGAAGTTCACATATGTAAGAAAATTAGAGTTTATGAGAAACAAATGCTCAGTGTAGAGAAATGCTGAACCATTATTCACAAAAGTAGATGACTTTATAGTGCAGAACATCAGTCAAGTATATGTACAAAAATGTCAGTGGACCAGTTTTAGCTGTAGAAAAACTATTTGTGGATGAAAGCTGTGGAAGGAATATGGAAAATGGCTGCATCTCTGCATAGTCTTTAATAGCTTCCGAAATGAACTTAAGTGACAGAAAATTTAACTGTGGAGGACTGGGGCTTTCCAGCAGGTGTGTCATAAAGTGGAAGACAAATTTTAGTACATTAAAGCACAATAGTAATTTAAAACATGATGTCATTCGATTTTGGGGGAAGAGTAAAATGTTGCTTCAATAAACGTTTCAAAATGCTGTACCTATATACTGTGAAATTTTGCCTGGTGGTTACAAGGTACTAAGAGCTTTCACTGTATTTGCTATTTTCTGTTTTGTCTGTTTTGTATGCTTAGTGCTTTATCCGCATAATAGTTTTTTCTTAATTTGTTATTTTGTTGGGGTTTTTTTTTGTCTTGTATGTATTTAGTATTTAACCAGAAGAGTAATTTTTGTTTAATGGAATCAGATGAGTACAGAGATACTCTTAACACAAAGTAAATTTGCTACACATTAAATCACCTTTATTACATATCAGATAAGTAGAATTGATCAATAGAACAAAAAAAAAATTTCTTTCTTACCTACCTTAGAGCTTAATAAATGTCATTTACTGATTGAGCACATTTTAATAAAAACAATAACAATAAGCTAGTGTGGGATTTCCAGATATTTTGCTTTGTGGTGAGAATACTTTTTAGCAATTCTATAAATAATACTATAATGCCATTATAAATAATAATAGTAAAGATGACATTAATTATTTCATTGAGAAAAAGAAATTGATATATAATCTATTATCTACAGAATGTTCCCTTCAGTGTTGTCAGGGAAAGCTTCTCAAACTCAAAACTAGTGGTTTTGGAGATTTGTTTCAAAATCAGATAAGCTTTACTGATACTGATTTAGGCACCTGCCCCCAAAATGTATTCTTCATCTGACTGTCACAAAATAAATAGAATTCAATTGCTATAATGGCTCATAAATGAATGCGTTAACCTTAGCAGAGCTTGTTATGTGTAACCCAGTTTCTACATTAACTGGGATTTTTGTATTGATTAAAACTAATTGAAAGTAAGACTTTTTAAAACAAAAGAAGGTGCAATGCAGTGTGCAAACAAGTTGGATGGGGTATACTGCGTCTAATCCATCTTCTATATTTGCCACTCAATATGATTTTTCTTTAAAAGCGTAAGGTCTTCCAGGAGAGGTGTGAAGCAAATACCACACCTCTGGTAGAAGGCAAAAGGTGTGCCACCTTATACATTTGTCCAAATAAAGAGGGGAAAAAGTTTTTGCAAAGTTCAGGTTTTGAAAACATACCTGTATATTTAAAAAAACTCCAAATTGATGCTTAAATTTCATCACACAGTAACTTATGCAAGAATGTATAGCTGCATCTTTATGCTACATATTCAATGAATGAAAACAAATATACTGGGAAGTAGGAAAGGATGCTCAGTCAAAAACTCAGTCTCTTCATTTAATTGTAAAAATAGGCTGATTCTGTCCCTACTCATTAAAATCAGAATTTTATAAGAATATAGGCTAGGTAATTCCTATTACATTCTTGGGATAAGTCTGTTCACATCTCAAAATCATTAGGTTTTCAAAAGCCTGAAAAGAATTGGTCAGGAATTTCCTATGAATTAAATAATTTCTTTCCAGAAATCAGCATTTGGAAAAGGAAAATTTTAATTTTTATATATTTGGTTTATTCTATTTTTCAGTTTGTATAGAATATATATGTGATCTCTTTTGTTATGCAAAATTTTGATTAATTTCTTGAGGAAGACCACAGCATAAAAAATAAGCTGAGAATTAAAATAAACAATAAAAAAGGAGATTTGGGGAAATATTTATCATCTTGTAAACATTGACAGGTATACCATAGTAAAGTTCTCATTTGAAATATCAAAAAATTCTCAAACTAGGTAGAACACCAGCAAATATAATAAATAATGTAATACTTTACCCTAATATTGACTTCAAACTTGTTAAAGGAAATGATCTCTTACATAAGCTAATGCTCTAGGCTGATATCAGTCTTTATAAAAAGGACAGTCTTGTGGAAAGTATTTTATTAAAAATCATAATGAAATATTGAATGCTTCAAGAATACAATATTTGATACAATATTTGTCCCTGTGAAGACTGCATTAGAATGTCAAAGAAGATACAGTGGAGCATGTTTATATAAATAATTGCCCTTTGACTAGTCAATCCTGAAAGCAGGATTTCAGGTGTGATCCTATTAATATCCCTTAGGAGAAAATTCAATATTTGATAGTAATTGAAAGTATCAGGAAAAAAAAGGAGGTCCATACAAATAGTAGAAGCTATTTCATAAATATTTAATAGTTCTGTGCAAGAATGTTGCACAGTGCCTTAAGTGTCATTAGATTTTTATATTGCTGAGAGTCCTTCATTTATACCTCAGTAGCCTGCCTTCACTTGCAGCATTACTGCTGTGGCACTTTATTTTCCACATCTACTGTGAGAGCATTTTTGGCTTGTTCTCACGGCCTTGGACTTGCAAATCATTACTTTTATTATTGTGGGCTCTCCTGGGAAGTGGCTGTCACCGACATCACACAACCCTTCCTTTCCCCACTGTTTCTAGAACAGAAAAATTTGATTTACATTAGTGGACTTAATGTGTATGCACACACCTTAGCCAGATGCTGGCATGTGAGCAGCTGCTCCTAAGAAGGGTGTTCTCCAGCCACTGAGAACAGTGCCATAACTATATATATACAGGCATATATAAGGAGACTGAGCAGGCAGGCACTTTTGTATAAAATTACGTACTTTTTCCTTATATTGGAATGAGAGTTTTGCTCCACGTAACTTAAAACTGCAGAGTTTTTGGTCTTTATCTACAATTATCACAAATGTTTCTTATTAGCCAAAGCCTAGCTGTTGCTAAATATCTCTCACTATGTGAATTCCACCTTTACTTTGACTGATAGGGGAACTTTAGTTTGTCTGTGTCTGTGTGCATATTGTGTGGGCTGTAACTGCTGCAAGTTTTAATATAGTTTTAATAGAATACTCTAAGAAGGAGACTGTGCTCTAACAATCAAGTCATTTATGCCTGCAAGTCTTGCGTCTTATGGAAATGGATAATATACCTAAGGCACACTCTTGTAATCCATTATCTACAGAACCTGAAGAAATTTTTAGTTAGAATATCATTCAACTGTGCAAAATGGTTCCAAGCCCTGAAAGCATGTCACGCTGAAAGAAATCAAGCAGAGAGTTTTGCTGGCACGAACACTTCATGTTAAATACTAGGCTGTCTGGAAAACAAGTATAGCATATTCAGTACTACTGTTGGCACACAGATATGTGACTATTAAGAATATAGAGCCAGGAGACACTGGTGTAATGGGAATGAATACAGGTCAACTTTAATGTATAAAAATACAGATGAATAAAAAATACATATGTAACTCAAGTTTCAGTTATGAGGAGAGCATACAGGAAAATAAACCCTCAAAAATATAGCCAAGAGACACAGCCATGAGATCAGGTTAAATTTTCAACTTTTTTTCCTTCATTTAAGAATATTGTCACTAGAGGCTTTCCAGTTCTGTCACTTCCATTTCTCATTAAAATGATTGGCACTGAAACCTTTGACTAGAATTCTAAAACTATAATTTGCAAATGACACCTGCAAACTGTACTGTTTTAACATTCTAAATATACTCTTATTAGGTTTAATGGCCTTTTTTTTTACCTGTATTTTTAGTTTTTCAGTTAAAAGAGACATCTGAAAAATTATCAGATTTCTGCATCTCAGAACCAAATAGAGAAAAACTTATTTGTATGCTTTATTTTAAACAGACATTTGACACCCTTTATCTTCTTTCACATAAAGTTTACAAAAATTTTCATTATTGATGAGGTGCAGCAATTTAGATGAAAAAAGATCATTAATTGTCAACAGTAGACAGAAAATTTTTGTAGCGTTGATTGTTTGATTTCACTTTGCATCTGCTCAAGCTGCTGTGCCAATTGCACACAATATTTTTTTTATTCTATAGGTTTCCAGCCCTAAAAAATTAAGGAAATATATTATGTACTCCTGCTTCTATTATAGAATATACAACCTCAGTTTGAATTAATGTAAAATTTTATTTATGAATTTAGCACTTTAACCTGAGTAGTTAGTAGTGGTCTCCACACCTCTGGCCTCACTTCAGCTGCTGGCCTCAAATCTATGCATAGCATTCCTCCCAGTAGCCAGCACTTAGTCCCTGCAGCACCCCTCCACACACAAATGGGACAGGGATTGAGATTACACATGCAGATAGTTAAGGACAAGAAGCCAGGAGACTGGAATCAAGCACATGGCTCAGTCGAACAAACTAAACTTATTTTACACATGATCAGCTCCTTTTATACCGCTTTCTATCCCTATATTACTTCTTCTCCATCCCTTTCCACTGCACATTGTGCCATCAGTTTACATAGCTCCTAGATACTCTATACGCCCCCATACCTGTGACTCTCAGATCCACATCCCCATCACTTTCTAAGGCCCTTTTTCAAGTTTCTTGATAGCCCAACAGTTATTGTCACTGATTTTATTGGTTTCTTGTCATTCTATCCACTGCTGATTTTCAGGTCTGCATTTCTACAATATTTTTAATTGTCTTCTTCCCTCTCATAGTATCCCATTTCAACAAGGACCTCATCAGGTAATCCTACTGAAATAAATATTATCACACTCCACACATACTTACAGAATCCACTCTTTCCACTATTACTGAATGAAATTACATTTAACTTCTCCCTGATTTTTAGCACAAATAAAAAGATGTATTCTCTATGAAACTGTATCTGGTTACCTACAGAAGCAAGAGGAGATTCTTAGGAACCAGTGAATCAGTGGGTGGAAATTAACCTGCAAGGCAGCTTTCCATTTTATGAAGCATCTGCTATCTCAGTAAGTATAGACTGTCTTTTTTAGTTGTACTGAATTGGCAACGTATTTTTCTTGTTACTGGGGAGATGTAAGCACTCAGTCAGCAGTTCACAAAGCAAAACTCTGCTATCACCTAAAAGCTGACAGCAAAGCTATATTTGAGGCTTTATTGAAGTAAAATTAACTTATCTGGAAAGCAAAAAGTATTTCAGCACCAAAACATAGGTGAGTAAGTTTCATGGAATAAAAGTCAATTTTAGAATTGTAAAGTTTATCTAAAAAGGTGTTCTTTTTAGAGAAACAGACCTACTCAATTTAAGAATTAAACTGAAGTTCTTCTAACATGCAACCTTTTGGTTTTATTGTTTCAGAATATTATAGATTATCTAGTCAAGAGGGTTAATCCATGCAGTGAAGAGAAGGACCTAAAGAGGGCCTACAAGAAGGGTGAAGGACCTTGTACAAGGGCATGGAGTGATAGGGTAGATTTAGATGAGATAATACTAGAAAAATTTTCATTGTGAGGCTGGTGAGGAACTGTAGAAGGTGTGGGTGCCTCATTACTGGAAGTATTCAAGGCCAGGTTGGATTGGCTTTGAGCAACCCGGTGAAAGGGAGATGAAACTGGATGATCTTTTAAGGTCCTTTCAAATGCAAATCATCTTATCATTGCATGACCTTAGAGAAAAAAAGATAAAGCATATCATTGCACTCCATGCCTGCAAATTTTCAGGTCCACAGAGCACTGCAGCCAATATAGAGAAGACAAACATAAAAAAAACATAAAGTACATGTAGCCTACAATCACTGCTGATTTTACCTTGCTTATTTTTTATAGAATGTGTTTATCCTTAAATACTTAGAGTTATAGAGTAGACAGCCAGAATTAATCTAACAATAGTAAGCACTGGGTCTCAATGGATTACATTCACTATGACACCTGAAATGGGTAAAGGTAAAATTATTGAAATGGTGCAATTTTATTTTAAAAAACACACACAAAAATTGAACAGAGAAGAAGAACGGTAAGCAACTGTCTATGAAGGATCAAAAGCAAACTTCATATAAACAGTAATATTCTCACTCTGTGTGAATAGGCAGATAAGAATTTATTCTGAAAGCAAGAATTTTATGTGGATACAATCTTTCCTTCTCTAAGTTTCTAAAGAAAGATTCTCAAGTATTAAAAATGTTTCCTTTCATGAGACTTCGGCATAGAAAATCTTCTGCATAGATGACTAGGTTGATTGTGAAGCAGAAATGATTTCAGCTGCTTTGAATATGTACAAATGTTACCCTGAATGAACAAAGTATATTCAACTGAAAAAACTGTATAATTTTTAAGAGGTTAATTGTAAGAAGAAGAAAACATTTTTCAGAATCCACAGGAGTGGCATGATGTGGGTCATTAATGACAAACTACAGTGAAAACATTAAGTACTTATCTATATTTCTATCAGTGAAAATATTAATCTTTATGAAACACAAAATACAGTTTTTCTTAATCAAAGATGTTATAGATAGATTATGTGCTATACAATCTGCATTTATAATCACTGTTTAACAGCAGTACTTATATCTGCTTTACATAAGTATGTTGGGAAAGGGACACAAACAGATTTAAATCTTTAAGTACATCTTTTTTTTCTTAGGGAATTCACACTGTCCACAGGAAGGTTGTGCTCTCTATAATTGTATTTGCATAAAGAGATTGACAAGAGCTTGACAAGGCCCTGCAATGTGCACTTGCAGCCCAGAAAGCCAAATGTATGCTGGCCTGCATCAAAAGAAGTATGACCAGCAAATCCAGGAAGGGAATTCTACCCCTTCAGGCTGCTCCCATGAGACCTGACCTAGAGTATTCAGTACAGCTCTGGAGCATCCAGCATAAGAAAGACATGGACCTGCTGGTGTGAGTCCACAGGAGGCCACACAGATTATGAGAAGGATGGAGAACTTCTACGAATACAAGCTGAGAGAGTTCATATTGTTCTGTCAGGAGAAGAGAAGGCTCCAGGGAGATCTAATTGAAGGTTTTAGGACCTAAAAGGGACCTACAAGAGAGAGGGAAAGGGATTTTCTGCAACAACACTTTGTATGTAGTTCTAGGACAAAGGGGAATGGCTTCAAACTGAGAGTAGGTTTATACTGAATATTAAGAAGAAATTTTTTCCTGTGGGGGTGCCGAAACACTGGACTGGATTGCCCAGAGAAACTGTGAATGCTCCAGGCCTGGAAGTGTTTAAGGCCAGGTTGGATGGAGCTTTGAGCAACCTGGTCTAGTGGTAGGTGTGCCTGCCCATAGGTGGATTGTTGGTGGTAGTAGAACTTGGAATTAGATAATCCTTAGGGTACCTTTCTCCCCAAAGTATTCTATGATCCTATGATCTTATGATCCTATGATCCTAAAATAAACTTTTGTTTTTCAGTGTCTTGTTGTGGGAAAGAGTTATGGCAGCTCAGAGAACTATGTGGCACTTACAGGTCATGGTCAAGCTATTTTTTAAAAATTTTTTGTGGCTGTGTTCATTCAATTTGCTAACATCAAACTTTTCTATTGAGTGCTTTGATATTACAGTCTTAATATTTTAAACAATCTGCTCCATTTATTTTGTGTACAACATCAAGAATTTTTCTGCACTAAGTGTCAGGAAAAAAAAAGCACATGCATCCTTCAGTACCTTTCCAGATATTGACATTCTGCTGAGTACAGTCCTTTTAGGTGGCAGTAACTTATGCATCAGTCATGAAGTGTAGGCTATAGGAGGAAAGCCTGATAGACGGTAGGGTTTATAAAAAGAAGAAAAAAAATACCTTAATGCTCACTTTTTTTTTTTTTGCAAGAAGAAAGTAGCCTTTCCCAGTTCAATATAAATAAAGTAATTTAAAAGTACTTGTTTTGGTTTTAAAATACACTATACTTAGTCTCTTTTGTCTTGGAAATTCATCAGGTTACTGAAGATATGTTTACAAATATTTTACATTATTAATTATGAACTTATGATTAATTATGATTTTGTATAAATAATGTTTATTTTATGTTCATGGTTGGAAAACCCTTTGGTAAACTAAGGAACAAGAGTTTTGTGGGTTTTTTTCCAAGATTCATGTTATTTGAGGATTTGTATTTTACTCAATATAAATGATACTTTTTAGTTGTCTTCTCTTTCAGTTTCAAGTTTACCACCACAGTGATGCAAAAAAAAAGCAGGTGCAAGTCTTGCAAAGGGATTTTCAAAACAGAACAAAGGGCATGATCAACAAACCTACACACATTGATCTTACGTCATAAAAATAATTAAATACCAAATCAAATATTAGCACCATAGATATTAATCAAATATACTCAGTTTGTCTGGATAGGGCTGTGAAGAGACAGGTTTTGGAACTTGTTTCAAAATAAGATGACTTTTTTTTTCTTAGTACTGAAAAGAAAAGATTTATTACACTAAGATTGATTGTTAAAGACTACTGTGCCTTGCATTCAAATCTATGAGTGGGTAGCAGTAGGTATTGTAATGAACAGTGTAAGGATCTTTCTCATGTAGTTACCTTTTCCTGATTTCATCAGATTAGAGAGAAATCAAGCATAAATTTATTTCTGGATATTCACAATCAATAACTTTAAACTATCAGAGGAACACTTCTTTCTACCAAGTACCAGAGTTATTTTAACTGTCCTAATAGCTCTTATAAAAATGTGTATATTGAAAAATGGCAAATTTGTTAGAAATGGCATTATTTTATCAGTCTCTAATAACCCCTTTTTGAAAATGGAAAACAATTTTATTCTATGGTAGACCACCTCAGTTTGAAAAAAATTTCATACTGGAAGAAATTGCAAATACCTCTTTCATTTTGCTATGTAAGGCTAAATACATACTATGTAGTCTTTCTGAACATCTGAAGATTTTTTTAATGTTTCCTCTTGTGGCACAATTAAGTAGAACTATTTTGATTAAATAGCTCCCAAGATAATAACAATTATAATGCAGCAGACTTGGGAATAGTTTAATCTGAAATGCACATTGATGTACAGTGTGCATAAAAGATCTGTATTTCATTATGTTTGTTTCTATGGGATCTCTATATGAGATGAATATAACATAGATTGTCCCTGACATTACTGAACTATAAATAATAAACTGGAAGATAACTTGTTTATTTGTTATAGAACAGCTGTATGAATATTTCAGTAATCTATGCTCTGGTAGGCTCTAGAAGAGACAATATATTTGAAATGGTAATACATTTAACTCTGTAAGGGTATCTTTAGATTATCAGTAAAAGTAGATACAAACCAAATTCCGAATATGAAAATGTTGTAATGCAAGTTTTATCATATTCTTGCTTAATTCACACCATAAAACCAGAAAAACTACTTTAGAACAACTGAGGTATCAAATCCTGATAGTGAGGAGGCTGCCATGATTAATCAGTAACAATACAAGGAAGAGCCACCCAAAATCTTTTATATTTCTTACACATTCTAAAAAATTATCCTAGGAGGAAAAAGAAAAAAAACAATTAGGACAAAAGATCAGTACTGTAATATTCTGACAGATGAAGTGATACTTAATGCTTACTTTTGTGAGTTTATTTATTTATTTATGCTTAATCTGCTTTACTGCCTTTGAAAAATTCATCATCTTTGCCATACTTTTCTCATATTACTTTCATGGCTGCTTAAGCTAACCTGGTGGCACATTTCCTACATATATAGGTTACTCTTTTAAAGTAGGTATCACAAGATTATATTTCTCTTTTGCCTGTTCTGTTGGTTTTAATACAAAAATAAAGAAGCAGCAAGCCAAACTTCAATCAGTAGGGTCTGTGAAATTAAAATGAGGAAAAAAAATGTTTGTAAAGAGATTTCTAAGGCCTAGAAAGCAATATGTAAAATTCTTAGGCACTAGAAAAACATCTTTAATAAATCTTTTATGATTTTTAGCTAGCTGTCCATAAACCCTTGACTGAACTTTCAATCAAGACTAAAGCAACAGAAGAAAGAGGCTTTTAAGCACACTCAGCAAAAGAATCACTTAGACAATAAGACAGCAGTGAATAAAAGGCAACATAAAATATGTTTTTTATTTAGAACGAGGAAATAAATAAGCAATTGAATTTGCCTATTAGTGTTTATGAGAGGTTTTGTGTACTTCATTGCCCAAATAATGGTTGAATTGTCTCTGTAAACTATTGTCAAAGGAAGAAGTATTGATTTTCTTTTAGTGTTGTGCCAATAATATTTTATGGTGCAACCTCTGTTCATAACTATTTATCTAAAAAAAAAAAAAAAAATTTTTTTCAAGGTTTCACATTTCAGGCTCTGGCTTAGTGTTGGAATATTTTAGAAGGAAAATTTAAACATCTTGAGAACAGCAAAATTAATGCATTTATGATTTGAGAAGATAAATGATTAAATAATTTTGATAAGTACAGTTAAAAGAAAAATAATAAATGAGAAACATATGTATATCATAGAATCATTAAGGTTGGAAAATCAGTATCACCATGCCCACTAAACCATTTTTTGAAGTGCCATGTTAACTTGTTTATTGAAACTTCCAGGGACGGTGACTCCATCACTTCCCTGGGGAGCCACTACTAGTTCTTATCACTTTTTCAGTGAAAGCGTTATTCCTAATATTCGATCTGAACCTCCCCTGGTGCAACTTAAGGTCATTTGTCTTTGTCTTATTGCTAGTTATCTGTGAGAAGAAGTTGACCCTCACCTCGCTACGGCCTATTTCAGGCAGTTATAGAGTGTCTACTGAGCTTTTTTCCCTTAAGGGTCAGCAAACCCACTTCCCCTAGCAGTTCCTCATAGGATTTATGTTCCAGACCCTCCACTAGCTCTGTTGGCCTTCTTTAGATTTGCTCCAGCACCTTTATGTCCTTCTTGTACTGAAAAGCCAAAAACTGAATGCAGCACTTGAGGTGGAGCCCCATCAATGCTGATTGCTCCCTTGCGCTGTGATATGTTTTTATGTTAAATGGGTTGCTTTGCTGTCCCCTATAGTAATAACTTAGTCCTAGTATTGTCCAGATTGCATTCACCTCCATAGCTGTCAATCCTTCCTAAACCATGCCTTTTCTTCCAGACTTTTCCCTATCAATCTCCCAATCTTGGATGCCTTATTAGTTGTTTAGACTGCTGTGTACCCTTTTTGGTTTCAATATTTTAATCCCCACCTTGTTCGCTTCTCCCTATTGGATCCTTACCCTGAACTCAGTCCCCAAAAGAGTACCTAAAAACCCACTACTGTCCTTCCCTGAGGAGGGGACTTTTTGCTTTCATTTTTACTATTAGTTAGACATTTTGCTCTCATTTAGAGATTTTAGGTCCCAGCCTCTGCCCTCTCTTCAGGATTAGATTGCATTTTATGTTATGCCATTAAAATAAACGAATTTTGGAGCTGCAAGCTGGGCCCATCTTGTATCTCTTACACTGATCTGCCAGTGACTGCCTGGGACACACAGGGCCCTGGGGGGACGTGTCACACCCCCTTTAAAAAGAGTACCACAACACCCCTGGTCCTGCTGACCACACCCGTTCTGATAGAGGCTGACATTGATGTTCTTAGCCACCTGGGCACATGCTAGCTCATGGTGGCTGTCGACCAGCAGTCCCAGATCCTTTTCCAACAAGCAACCTTCCACCACTTCCCCAAGGCTGTAGCGATGCACTGGGTTTTTGTGACATGCATAATCCAGCACTTCACCTTTTGGATGTATATGTCTGTGGCCCTACCTGTATTTGATTGCTACTTCAAGACCTCAAAAATCACGTAGTTTCATAAAATTAACTTTAGCTGTCTTCGTATTTATGAAAAATTCAAAGTCAAGACTATGGTCACCAGGATGTCTGTTACAACTCTATCTCCAGTCCAATATTTATTACAGAAGGTGTGAACACAGTAAGTGTTATAATAGTTAATTGTTACTCTGCTTTCCAGCTCATACCTGCTAAATCCAGCCAGAGCTGCACTTTGTCTGGGAAGTGTGTTTCGATGGTCTCTACCTTGTGACAGGTGATGTGCACCAATCAGAACTTTCTGACATGTAAATGTGAGGACAGAAATGTTGCGGGTACTGTCAAATAGAGAGAAATCATGGTTATTTAATATATGGTGAAAATATCCTTCTATTTTTGAGACAGCTCCCCTTCTTTTGGACTGGGATGACTAATGAAAGGTGGCAAGTTGTACAAAACAGAATATAGTGAAATGACTACAGGGAAAAGTACATTCAAAGGAGAATATGTCAATTACTGGAGACTTGAGTTTTATCTAGTGAAGCAAAACATAGCAAAAACCAACATGGAGATTTACTTCAGGAAAAACGCAAATGAAATAGCTATGATGGCATCAAAATTAAGATGTTGGTCTGACTCCAGAAATAACTAGGAGAAAAACAATGGCTTGTAAAATACAGGCCAGGCAGATTTAGGGTTTCTCACTGGTCTTAAACTTTGATGAATTGAAATCATTGTTGGGTCAGTGTTTTAACTATCTGCACATATTTCTTTCATATTAGTTGAACCAAATGGTGGAGTACTTGTTGCCTGCGAGCCTGAAGCTTTTTTCCCCCACAGGAGCTTCAGTAAATCTTTTCAGTGCACATGGAGAATTACTCCTTCCATAGCAAATCCTGGTTTGAAAAGCCTAAGAAGAAAAAGTAAGTTTGCTTTTACTGTAATGTCCTTCAAGACAATATTTTTGAATAACACTGAATGTTCTTATTTACAAAGCATTCTTCAAAATACTCAGATGCAGAAAAGGGATGGAACTCTTCTTCACACCTGCAAGATTCACTAGCTTATGCAATTAAAACATTCACCGTTTTTAATGTTCATATGTTATTCAAATTTGATATACTTTAACAGGAAGAGGGAGTCAATGAAGATTTTTCCTCTGTTACAAAGAAAATGTTTCTTAAAGGGAAAAAAAAAAAAAAAAGAAAATTATGGATTAAGCATCCATATTTCTCTCTCATGTCAGGCCATGCCAATGAGATTTACTTCATGGCTACTAGTCCTTCGTTGCTTTCCCTTTAAACTTTCATAATTTCCTTTCTGACCTCTGTATTATTAGGCTTTCTTTTATCTGACCAAACAAGAATACTGAAAAAAAAAAAAAAATCCCCCACAGAGTAGGTCAAAATCAATGAACTGAGCCATAAGAAGTAGTGTTTCAGTCAGTTGAGAAATATTTGCTGTTATAAAACAGGGGTATATCAAAGGTTAAAACTCCTTCAGATGAAAATCACATGTAACTAAAATAGTTATGATCTTACAGTACCTCCTTTTAATTTTTAATTTTTTTTCTGCTTGCATATTCTGACTATCGTACCGTTGGGAGTACTGTAAGGAAAAAGCAGTTTACTTTGCTCCCTTTCCTTTAGCTGTCTGATAGCTCCTTCAACACATCCCTCACCACAGCAGCTGTTCACCAGCATTTTTAATTCTTTGGTGATTTTGGAAAGAGAAGGTGAAAAAGTTGGCTTACTTTTTCTTATCCTTTCTCTTAATGTTTAACACATACATGGCAGTTCCATCCTCTTCTTCTTTTGCTAGAGACAATAGTATCCAACTATGCTGGCCACAAAGTTAGCAACTGAATGACCACTGTTCCCTTTTTTTCCACTTCTATGGAATCACTAAATGACTTTGAGTAATTTTCCTGTCCTTGCTGTCACTCTGATTTTTTTTAAATGCATATTTTTAAGCCAGGGAGAATCTGAAGAACATAAATGTATCTTGTATGAATGAATGAATGAATGGATGAATACAGGTACCAATCAACATATATATCTATAGACACACAGATATATGTATATGCACTCATGTATACACACATATAAAAATATATAATATTCATTATTAAATACAAGGAACTATTATAATTATGTTCAATATGGTTGTTCATTCTCTTCTCCTTAGCAGGGTCTCCATGGGATTGCCTGGCCATGTTTGGGTATTATAAATCAATATTCTATTCCTCAGTAGTATTGATATTACATTGCAGGTAATTATTCTCTAAATAATTTCCCCAATTTAAATTACAGCGTATTTTTAACCAATGCAATATAATTAAAAAAAAAAATACAAGCAAACGTGTTTAATTCAAGTCTACACTGTAATTAGTAGCATATTTACATGCTGTCAATTTAACAAGGTGGGCAGTTATGAGTTGAAATTACCTATTAGTTCAATAATGTAGATGATTTTTTAAAGTTTTTTTTGTCCAAATGTTAGACTGGAAAGGGGTTTTCTTGAGCATCACTAAAAACAACAACAATAAAACCTAGAGACACCAAATTATACTAACCTTTTCTAAAGCTGTTCCTTTTTAATGCAAGAAAGAATCAACATGACCTTTTAGACTGTCTTCTGAGAATACAAATTAGATAGCTTAGATTGTTTTTTACTGTAGTCTAATATCTACTGAAGTAGAATATTTCCTGCAGAAAATGATGACTTACTTTATTTTGACTATATATTTTTCTAGAAAAATAAAATCTTTGTTAACTTCTCTAATGAGGGTTATTAGTGTGAAGTGTATATATAAAGTCTTAAGGGTTTACCATCAGAAAAAAGTGTTAAAAGCATATGGTCTATTACAAAGTCTAATTTACCTGTAACTCTCTCTCCAAAGGAGTAGATTAAACGTGCTATTAAATGTAGCATCATCAGGTGCTTTAAATTACCAGTGAGGAACTAAAAGCCAATTATGGCATTTTCAGGCATACAACTGTAAAAACATTATTATAAACATATGTCAGAGAGAATAAGATTCACTCAGCTGGGCTTATGTCCTTGAAACCCAAGAATTAAAAATTTAAGACTGTGCTAAGCTACTTCTTTGTACTAAGGAAACAGAGATGCTTGATTATCAAAGAGCACACTCAATTGACACAGCAGGATGACAGAAGATGTACCCAAGATTCATGGTGTCCCTCCTAGCTGGTCCATGAGTAATGTAATACCATCTCTCATGGATGATACTACCTCTGAATAGTCCAAGATACTTTCTCAGTGTTAAGGCTTTCTTTAATAGTAACAAGAATAAAAAAAATTGCTCATGCATAGAGGGACTGAGATTTTGTAATTGGCAGAATTTCATGCTGTTTTTAAATTACCACGTGTTCCATAATGTATAAGTATGCCTATGAGTGATAGCCTTTAAAATGGTGTACTACAAATGCCAGACATCTATATTCCCAGGTTCTGCATTCAGGGGTTCAAAATCCTACTCTGCAGGATGTTAGACAATTCTTTTTTCTCTTCCCTTTATCAATTAACATATTCTTACATTCAAGAAGTTTTTGCAAAATTCTTCAGAAGTGATTACAGAGAAAAGCTTTATATTGAAGAACAGATTTACTAGTACTTACAATCCTTTTTTCTCCCTAAAGAAATTGCAGGTTTATAGTTTTGTTTATATCTGAGAGAAAAATATCCCATGATCATAATTATGGTTTGTTTTTATTCAAGTTGCTAATTAATGACACGTGGGGAAATACCTGCCTATTTTTTCACTCACTGACTGAATGACATATTTCATTTTATTTCTTTGTACTTATTTCTCTTTAACAAGTTTTAACTTTAATATTTTTAATATTCTATCATGTATGGAGAATAAGGGGTAAGATCCTGAGCTAGACACATGTTCTCATTATCTACAAGCATACTTTGTGATTTTTGGTAATTTACTTGAGGTAAGTTTATCTCAGTTAACTTTCAATCAATGGACACATTAGATGAAAGATCCAGAAGGCAATATATCCTGTAATAATGAATGATCTAGAATAGGAAAGATTATTCTTGTATGAAGGTCCAGACTGAACTTTTACATGACTTGAGGTAGGTGTTTCTCATTTTTCAGTTTAGTTTCTGTTGGGGTTTTTGTTTTGGTTTGATTTTTTTTTGTTTTGCTTTGTTTTGTTTAGTTTTTTTGTTTTGTTTTTAAGCAACACCAGTATTTATCAAGAGAAACAGTATTTGTCCAGCATAGATTCACAAGATGAAAGGATTTTTTGAAGAGACTGATGATGTTTTAGCTCTTTGTCTGTAAAATGATATTTTTTTCCAAATAGCACAATAAAATAATTAATGAAAATGTTTATTAATTATTAGGCAATGAGAATTTCAGTAAGAAATATGTAAAATCACCCTGACATACATGCTAAAAATTATTCTAAGATTATTTAAGTGTATTTTTAAAGACCTTTTAAAAAATATTCTACTGCCTCTCAATTCATATTTGCAGTAAGAGGTTAAGATAAGTATAATTTACATTAAAAAATATTTTCTTTAAAGCATAAAAGTGTATCATTTCACTAGTTCCTATTCTTGTATCTTCCTTCAGGACATAATCTAAATTTTATACTAGTAAAATTCAGTGCTATGATGTCATATCTGATCTTTTTTTGGTTGGTTGGTTACTTTTTTTACGAAAAATTTCTCTGACACTGGTGTAAATAGTGATTCAAATTTGTCTGAGAAAAAAGATATGAAAATCATAATGATCACCCAGTTTTATACTTGAATCACCTAGTGAAATATTTCATCATTATAACAGGTACGTTACAGGAACAACCAAACTGGCATTACGGTTTATCTAAGGTGAAGTGGAAAGTTGGACATTTTAATTTGTTTTTAAAAAGCAAATTAACAGTACTTTTATAAATCATAACTGAAAGACAGTAGTGAATTCTTCTATTCAACTTGCTTGAAGAGATGGTGTCTCCCATCTAGAAAGTGTTCAAAACTTGCTGTAGTATATGAATACATTCTGACAAGCATATGTTCAGAAAGTTACTGAATGATTGCTCAGATACCTCTCTTTAGCTTTGCCATACGTAGTGTGTCTTTACAGTATGACTAAATGGTATTGTATAACATTATTTTATTGAAGAGAATTTTATATTGCATCTAGGTCTTTTGGTTGATTTGTTTGGTTGGTTTTTTCTTTTTTTTTGTGGGTTATTTTATTTATTTGTTTTTAATTTTGCATATAGCACTCAATATAATCTGGACCTTTCTTTTTCTTTCATAGAAGCCCTTCCTACAACTCTAAGTTAAAAAATCAAGATTCAACAAAATATAAAACATTAATCTTACTTCCTGAATTCCAATAGAAGGTTCAAAACCTGAAAATAAAGTCTCAACCCACAGCACAAAAAATAAAACTACCATCATCCATATATTGCTACATTTAAGTGAAAGAACTTTAAATGAGAACTCTCATAGTTCCATTTAGCCTTTTTTTTTGTTTGTCATAACTCACCCTCCTTTAAGAAACATGTAAAAAAAGGACAGTAAGCATAAAAACCATGAAGCACATCATGTGATTCTAATGTAAAATGATAATAGATATTAGAAAATATTAAGGATTTTAATTGCATTCAGTTCAAAGATTATATACAAAATTTTATTTCCTGTAATATTATGAGACTATTCTGGCTTTGAAAAGAACACAGTACATAAGATTTTTAGGATGTAACAATGTTTATCATTGTGCATCTGGAATTCCACTGTTAGATAAAGGTTTTTTGTCATTCTTTCAGTTTTGTTGGAAAATTCATAATTTTTTAGTATACATCTGTTCAGCAAATTCAGTAACTGTAAACGCAAGCACATCACTTTTGCAGACATACTTATTAACAGGTGTTATTAAAACTACGTACTAAATTTCCCATTAATAGACTGTGATGGAATGGGGAATGTGGAATGTGAGAGCATCTGCTTCATTTAGGTTATCAGATCAAGATCCCATTCCAGTTCAACAGGAGTCAAAGTGATGAATGAAAGACAGAGACACCAATCTGACCGACAAGTTACAAGGGAACTGAAGACTAAAGCTCTTGAAATGGTAATTGATGGCCCATTAAGAAACTCCAGGCATAACTTTGGAGACTGTCAGTCTGGAATTGGTAGCTGTCAAGAACAGGGAGGCAAAAGAATGTAAGTATAGGGATACTTGAGGAAGACTGTGGCACTCTGCAAGACTTACTAAGGAATGTTTAGGAAAGCTCAAAGGGAGAGGAAAAGGGACCAGAGACTTAGAAAAGGAGGGTGCATGATAAGAGGAGGGATTAGAGGAGCCAGCTGTGTGCATGCAAGCAATCAGTGAATTTTTCTGACCAAGCCCTATGTGTAATCATCCCTGTCTGTCCTGTCTTCCTACTAGATATTTCTAAACTGTCTGTAATCTCACCATTTGTCCCATGTGTGAGTGCTCAGACTGCAACTGGAGAGACGGCTGGTAAACTCAGAGCTTGCAGCTGGAGTGACAGATCTGACAGGATCTGTGTGTCCACGGTGCGAGCGACTGGATTGGGACAGTGGCTCACAGAGCCTGTCTGCCTGGGTGTCAGCAGGTTTGAGGAGAGGAAGGTGCATTTTTCTCAAACCTGGGAGGTGTGAGGTGGGAGTGCATCTAATTTACCAGCAAACTTCAAGGTGTCCCAGATGGCATAGGAGGACCCAGGTCCAGGCAGAGATATTAGGCAGGGAAGGGGCTCATGGAAAGATGCACAAAAGTGGGGTACCTTTGAAATGAGTGTGTGTGTGCTTGCTAGTGAACACCAGGCTAGATCAGTGAGTAGAACACCTATGGAGTGAGTAAGAGGGCTCAAGATCCAGGCAGAGGTATTAGACAGAGAAACTGTTTTGCTACTTTAAGGATATATGAGCATGTGAATATGCTTGTGAACCTAGAGAATGAGTGGGACTGTGTGTGTTTTTTCACTAGTGAACCCCAGTACTCATCAATTGGAGTGGAGAAAAGGTACTTGGGTATTTGTAGTCATGTTTTAGGGACTTCTTTGCCTGTATTTGTGCTTTCTGTGAGTCCTGATGGTGCCATATTTGGGGATTGTTGAAGACAGTGCCCTGTCCAGAGTCATCATTGCAGCCATTGTCAGTGTTCCCAGTATGTGCTGGAGTGGGTCTCTGGAATACGAACTCAGACTCACTGCCTCCAAATAGGAAAGCAATAGCTGCATGGATGAGTTTGGGAAAAAAACTCCCAGGCCTCCAGGGCACCAGGCTGAGCTCCAGCAGCCAGGACAGAGAAACACCTGGGCCACAGAGCCTGCCAGAGTCAGACCTCATAACATCCCTTAGCAAAAAATTGTTTCATCCTTACATCTATTACAAATGCCTAAAATACTCCTGTATGGGAAAGAAACTAGGGTTTTATTTCACAATCAGTATTCTAAGGAAATATCCACCTGTTCTCTTATTTGTTGGAATTAAAAGCTATTCATAAAAATCATTTATGTAAAACTTTTTTAATTAAGTCATTTGCATTCCCTTATGACATGGTAGTCACACTTGATAGAAGACAGAAGCTGAATAAGCATAATCTTTTAAATTATTTCAATATATTCTGCTAAGTATTACTGATGATTAAATTATGCTGTCTGACATGTTTTGTGAAGGCATATTGTAAAAGTGAGTGTTGCACTAGAATAAATTATTGAATGATGTATGTAATTAGGCATTCAGCATGCATGAAGGAAGTGTTTCTGGGTATCATGTTAATCCAGGTCAAGGAAGGACAATGAAGGTCAAGGAGGCAGAGCCTTGGAAGCTTTTTAAGATATGAAGTGTTACGGGGTGGGGGGGTCAATAGGATTTGCAAAGTGAGCAAGATGATAGAGTGTTTTCTGAACAAGTGACAATCATAAGATCTTTGTGGAAAGAAGGCTAAATTGTTCTTCACAGACATAAATCATTGTAATATTCTTGACAATTCTTATTATAATTACCATATTGCTCTTACTTGCTGCTTTCTCTATGAAGCAGCAAGAAAGGATATTCTGTGGTGAATCTGGAATGAAGCACTCATGTCATTCCCCAGAGAACAGAAAGTAGAAAATGACTACTCTGAAGGGTTATGAAAAAAGCACCACAGGGCACACAGATTTCCATAATCAAAATAGATGACTATTATCTCCTTTTCTAAGAGATATTTTTTTCCTTTTTCTTTTTTTGCATATTTCAAGCCAAGACTGTGGATGTGATGAATGTGATTCCAAAAATCTTCAAGAAAAACATACTTATAGCACCTAACAAGTACTCTAGTATCAAGTTATTTTCAAGTAATGTAAATAAAGCTTTAAAACATAAATTGAAAAACTTTTTGTGATCAACCTAGTCCAAGATTCTAGCACAGCTAATATGAACTTATTTTTATTTCCATACAGATCAAAGTTCTGTGTCCCCCATATATAAAAATAACACTATAAAAAGACACTAAATTAAAAGACATGAAGAACAAGCCATATCACATATTAGGCAGATGCAGTTATAACTGAACAAAATAACAATAAATTTTTAAGAAAAATACTAACTTTCTGCGAGTGTAAGATAGCTCTTAAAGCACCATGGTTTTGATATGTTATTTATTTAATCATAGATTTGACAAACAGCAAATCAAATAGGAACAAAATATATAGCTCATAAGGCACAGAGACAATGTAACTTCCCTGTTCTTTCATAATAAGAAAACTAGCTAAGAACATGCAAAATGCAGCTAATTGGTTACACTGGCTCTCTATAACTTTTCGTAGCAAAACTATCTGACTTTTAATGATAACATTTGGCATAAATCTAAAGGACTAAAGAAGAGTAATTTGCATTTTGAACTGCATTATTCAGTGTTGAAATGGGACAATGGTATTATTCAGAAATGAGATGGATATCCATTTTCTCATAAAATTATCTTACACTGAAACATTATGAATATTTGTAATAAGGTAAAAATTATTGTTATTCACAGGCATACTGGAAATGTACCAGGATGAGATCCATATTTTGACTCATTTTGAGCAGCTTTCAAAGGTATTCTATAAGGAATCCATACATAGACTTCACATTATGATTAAGTGCAAACATAGTCATTATAAAATTGAAATATAAGAGAATATTGTGCTCACTAGAGAAATAAAATTGAAGGTTTTGAAATCATAATGACTTTTTTAATTGTGATTTTTTGCAACTGTTTTAAAGAAGCAATGCTTTTTTTTTTTTTTTTTGAAAGTTGGTGTCACACAATTACTACAGTTCCATTTTTTGCTATTAAATATGACTTTTATTTCAATTTGTGACTTCTCTGCTCACTCAGTATTTTCTTGTTTGGTAACTGAGTGAATGGACACATTCTAACTATTGATTTTTAATATACTTGTGTGTGTTTAAGGGAGTTTGGAGATTTTGGTAGGATGGTTTTTCCTTTTGTAAGAGCTGATCTTACGAGAGCTTTACGTCCCCTACATGAAATATGAAGAACTTCTTATAAACCTCCCCCAGATACAGGGATAAGTAAGTGGTAGAGGTTTAGAGCTGTTTGCTCCACACCACACACATCACCATGGTGGGGACAGTTTTTGGCAGGGAACACCAAGCTTCAGAAGATAGACTTTTTATCTTATCCCCTCACAGAAGGGATTAGTTTTGTGCCCTTTAAAAACTGCAGGTTTTTAAACCCAGGAAATGCTGGGCTCACTATGGAGAGGGAGTCTCCCACAAGTCTCCAGCCTCTGTCTGACTTCGCCATTGCTGCTACATAGCTCCTTCTGAATGAAATAGTCTTCCAGGTTTGCTGTGCCAATTTTCCATTGTTTTCTGGCTGGGTGAGGGTTTTAACCACAGAAACTCTTTTGTCACATTGTTTGCTTTTTTTTTTCTCAAGCCGTGTGATCCCATGTGAAAACCCCCTGCCATTTTTCCTTTGTTCCCGGGGGACCATGTGGCACAGAGGGCAGGAATGGCCACCATCCTGACTTTGTCCTAGGGGACCAGGAGACATCTTTTGGTGGTGAATACCCTTTTTGTGGGGAAATAATTCACTCTTTAGTACAATCTTTTAATAACAGTGTGGTGGATTTTGTGATTTCTTCAGTCATAAATTGTAAACTAATTATTGCAAATTTATAATCTCTCCTATTTTTCCTCCCCTATTGAAAGGGGGTGGTTTGAGTGGGCTTAATTTTCTTGCTAAGTTTTTAAAGTAGCACAAAAGCAAAGAGAACAAAAGGAAAAAATAATCTTATGATTTTTGGTGAAGACTTGTTTGGTTTTGTTTGAGGTTTTGTTTGTTTTTAGAGAAACATTTCTGTGCATACCCACAAACCACAACTATATTTTTCTGTTGAATAAGAAGTACCAGTTATACTGCTAAAGATGATCTCAGAGCTGCAATGCATTATGGGTGTATTGGAATATGTTAATGTTGATGCCATAGCAAATATGAGAAGAGTTGGAAACGACCTAATAGCAGTGCTTCATCTTTGCTGAATCACCAGATCTATGTCATTAGTGTGTTAATTTGGAAATTCATCCCAAAAACTCCATATTTTTCAACATTTTTCAACATTTCTTCTGCAGTGGAGGAGTAATAAACTTGACATTTCAAACTCTAAATTGGAAGAAAATGCTATTTTTTTTTCTTTTTTCTTTTCATACCCAAAGTTTCTCTAAGGAAATAATGTTAGACACATTCTAATAGTTCCTTTTGAAATCACAGGAAAATGCTTGCTTACTGTATCTTAATTTGGTGTTTCACTCATATGAGATTAATGTAGAAATGCATTACTTTGATGTAACAGTCTATTACAACAAAATGAAAATTTGAAACAACGTATTTCAAAATAATTTAAATAAAGCAAGGATATGAAACAATTTAAGTTTTTTCACTATTTTAAAAATAAATATATTATTGTGAAGTTTTATTTCCTTAAGAAAATAAGAATTACTGATAAAGTTAATTCTGCAATAATCTCAATTATTTTTTCTCAGTTTTGCATAGTTCATAAGACATTGTGGTAGAATTTGTTTGCTTTCCAAAACAATTGTACAAAAGGAAAATTCTCTATTTCGGTACAGCAGTTACAACAGAGCAAAGTACTCAAGGTACAGCTATGGAACATATATGTAATAGAGACAAGAAATATCACAAATGGGTTTTGAATTAACAGAAGTACTGCATGATTTGGCCTTCATTTTTTTTTACCCTTCAAGAGTGCTTACAATTCATTCAGTGTATTTAAACAGTTCAATTTTTTCCTTTCACTATGCAAAGTCCTGCATTATAAAAGGATTTCTCAGAAACAAGGTCTAAAAAACATTTTCTCAGCATATTTCAGTCCCTCTGGTCTCTTCCTCTTTCATCTGTTGTGTTCTGTGTGACAGAACCATCAAAAATTGAAAGGCTCTGGTGGATATTCTCTATGTTATATTCTTCCATGACATAATTCTAAAAATTCTCAAAAAGAATCAGGCACTATTCAGGAGCAAATATCAACTTTTTAATGGATATTTAAATACTCCTTTCTTATATTTTTGTATGTGTTCTTAAATTACTCTTTATATGTGACTAAATAAATAAAAAATAAAATTATTAACATTTTTGAGAGGGTGGACTTTTTGGTATTCCATAGTGTTCAATGGAGTCTAAAGATTTATTAAAAGGACCATCATATTGCCAAAGAGTATCAAAATCTAAATAGTAGGTACCTTTATGGAGAAATACAAAATCATTAGTTGAACATCTAATAGAATTACAGAAAATGAACTTAGAGCATTGGTTTGTTTAAATGCTTAACAAATAAATGCTAAATCACAGTTTGTTTATTTTTTAATAACTAAGTGATTAATGGAAGCAAATTACCTGTGCAAATGGAAACACTTGATCATGACTTCAATAAAATAATAATGAATTTTTTTAAGTGAATTAAATTTTGTATCAAAATTGAGAAGGACTATCGTGATTCATGTTAATGGTTTTGAGACATAGATGTGTTTATAAGGTCTCCTCTTTGAAATTCTGTGTACTTATATTTTGGAAACCAGAAATAGCCCAAAATATTTCATGTGAGGAGAATGTTGATGCCATTTTTTTTTTGTCCTGAACAAATAAAACACATTCCTCCAAATGAAAGTATTGTGAAAATTATTTTTTTATTCTTCTGAATGAATAGCTATACTTTTGCCAAATACACTAAATATGGGGGTTTAAAACCATTTAAAACTCAGTGATGAAATACCATCCATACTGTAGGTGTTTTTTGTTCAGACTTTGTGGCTTCTAATTTAAGAAGTATCAGTATCTTTATCACAAACCCTTTACTAACTAACTCTAGTGGTCTAATTTATTCTTTCTGTTATATGTAATCATATTACTTTGCCAAGAAATGCACTTTCTTTTGTAATTAAACTAATGGGTAGGTTTTGCTGACCTCAAGTATGCATATATCAAGAAAATTTTCAAGTGACACATGAAATTATCTAATCAGTTCAAATCAAATCTTAGGTTGACATTCTTGCTCCATGAAGATCACTTCCGTTTTTATTACATTTTTATTCAGCTTCACTCCCATTATGTCATTTGATCTGCTTTCCTAAGTAGAATATAGTTTATTCAGAGAAGGAATGATACATTGCAACAACTCTGGGGATGGGACACTTGCAGCTTTCCTGGGCAAACTCTTCCAGCATCTCACCACCCTCACAATAAAGAATTTCTTCATTATATCTAATCTTCATTAATCTAAACTGACCTCTGTTCAGTAAAAGGCATGATACCTTATCTCTACATACCCTTGCAAAAATTTCCTCTTCGCCTTTCTCATAGGACCCCATCAGGGACTGGAAGAACTCTATGATGCCTTTTTGGATCCTCTTCTCCAGGATGAACAACTCCAACTCTGTCAGCCTTTCTTCATAGCAGAGGTGCTCCATCCACATTTAAGTGTCTAATTCCTGTTTGCATCCCATTTGAAATTTGTGCCTTAAGTTCCCTGGAAAGTAGAGTAGTTTAGGTACATGAAAATCCCTGTCTTTGTGAACCTTACCTGGTACAGCTGACAAATATGGCCAGACTGCAGAAAAAGTTTATCAGCTGTCAGTAAAGTACATTCTAAGGTTTAAATTTCTACTTTATGACAGTATACATTTTTCCCCATTATGAGTTATATAGTCCATAAAAATTAACATCTTTGAGGTTTTAAGGATTAATTTCTGACTTAATTCCTTTTAAGATTATCCCTTTAAATATCCTAACATCTTCCCTGAAATCAATACTTTGTGTTTTCTTTTTGTTTAATTTTTTAATGCTGTAGTAGTTTATAAGAAGAAAACAAGTTTACTCTTTCATTAAAGATAATTCATACAAATTAAGCAGGCTCACAATGGCTGATATTACTACACTTGTGCTTTTCTTGCTTCTAGCTCTTAAAGTTAGCACACTGTTTCAGTTAATTCTTAAAGCAGTCTTACCCAGACTAAATAGAATAGAATATCTGAGACAATCTATTACTCACTATATAAAAACATCTCATGAAGTCTGAGTTTTGAAAGATCCATAGAGAAGTTTATTTCCTCATTTTAAATACAATAACTGAAGCTATTATAGACAGAAGAATACATTATGTTGGATTACTTTGTTTAAAGATAAGAGACTGAAGCAAATTTCAGGTTTTGTAATTACATTAGGAAAAATATTTTTAAAGTAATTTTTTCACTTAAAAAAAATCCCTTTATTTTATTGATCGATCTATCAAGCCATCAGTCCTGTCAGAATAGGTGGGCTTTGCTCCCCAAAAATGAAAAAGATGTCATTCCACCTTGCTATCAGATGCCACTCTAGCAGCATATGGGTTTCACACAGGTCGTTGTGTCATGGCTAAGAGAACAATAAGGATGGCTAAAATCTCAAGGCATCTCAGCTGAAACTCAAAGCTTGTCTTTAAGCAACAGAATTCTTCCATTCAGTATTTTATGTATATTTAATCACTTATTATACATGGAGTTTTCAGAATTCCAGCTCTTGTTTCTCAAGTATTTAGAAATGTAAACAATCCTTATCCATATAATTCCCTTAAAAATACACCTTTTTTCTTTTTAAACAAAAAATGTATTGTTTCAGGTAGTTGTTTGGTTTAGAAACTATATCCTTGTTCTAATTCATCTAGTCCTAAAATACTCTTTCTATGAACTCTCTTGTCTAACAGCAGTCTGGATAAGGAGTACTCTTCATGCTTCCTCTTACACTAAAAGACTGATTAAGTAGTTGAACTGCCAGGCCACTTCGGAACAGACCAAAAGTTGCCCAACTGCTCTTAAACCTGGGCAAGCCTGGGGCATTGACAATCTTTTTAGGAAAGTGCTCCAGTATTTGACCACTGTCTCCTGCCTCAATAAGCATTACTTGAGAATTCTGGAAAACAAGAACTTTTTTTAACCCCAGTGCTGTTATTCAGCCTCCTGCCCCCTTAGCCTTTAAATCCTTTTTGATTACATTCAAGAGGCAGATCTTACAATGCAATTTACAGTCACTTTGAGCTACCTAGTCTACTGGAAGGTGTTCCTACCCATGGCAGGGGGTTCAAAGGGGATGATATTTAGGATCCCTTCCAACACAGATCCTTCTGTGTATAGTTTAAACTGCAGGGTATTTATTAGTTTTTATCAGTGAGAAAATTAATTTAATACACTATACATAGCAAATAGCTAAGTCCTTTGCACTTATTTAGAGATATTTTCATCAGGAGAGAAAACATTTTATTTGAGATAAATGATTAGGATCCATGTATTCTATTAAAGCTTCCTTATTTTTGTATCCTCTGTCCTTTGAACTGATAAATGTTGCCAGTCACACTGAATAAGCTAATTATTGCACACTTATGTTTCTGTTTAAACACATCTGCTCTGACTAGAATTGCAGAAGAAATACACTTATGGCACTCTATTGATTGGTGAGCCATTAAGGTTCCAATTCAAGAAACACCTGCTAGTTACTCAGCCTCAGGTGTCTTGCTTGATTAGGTATTAATTCTTAAATTGATGCCAGATTCTCATTAACCTCCACATGAATAAAGACTAAATAAACCTGTTCTGTAAAGGAAATTTTAAATGTGCTATAACAGGTCTCTTTCTTAAGATAATTATTAGATGGATCATTGAGTGCAACTCCTGGCCCTTCTCAGGACAACCCCAAGAGCCACACCATGTTGTTCTGACCTGCCTCTTAGGCAGAGTAACTGAGGCTGGTGTTAATAGATCCCTTGGGGTAAATTAAAATGGGCAGATTTATTTTAAAACAAATTGGTTGCAGCAGAAAGGAGGGATGTATCTGTTTTTTTTTTTCTTTTCTATAAAAAATATCATGGAGAAAATATATAAGGAAAAGACAGAAAGAGATGAAAAGTACAAGAGAAGGTAGAACAGAAAGATATCACCGCCTGTGGATCCACTGATGATCTTTTCTATTTTGATGTCTGTGTGCAGAGTGGTGGTTGCAATGTTAATCCATTGGGGATGCAGCCTGTGAAACAAAGAGTTTGTCAAGTTACGTACATGCGGATTTATGTGGGAATACCTTGATATCTCCACTTGTGTGGGAGTTTACACTGTCAGATGCAGCTGTATCTTATCTGAAGGGAGGAGATTAGTATGATAAAAAGCATTACCCCATCTCTGCAGGATCTGCTTCTTATCAGCCTCTTCCCTTGTCTGGAATGGAAACACTTTGTTTAAGACAGCAGTTCCTGGTTATCAGGGAAATGATAGATACAGGGCTCAACCAGCCTGTCCTAGCAAAGTTACATAGTGCCTCACAAGGTCATGTCAAAGCTTCTTGAACTCTGGCAAGCTTGGTGACCACTTTGTTGGGGAGCCTGTTCAAGTGCCTTATCACCCTGTGGATGAAGAACCGTTTCCTAATATTTAACTTAAATCTCCCCTAAAACAGCTTCATGTTCTTCCCTCAGGTCCTAAAATTGGTCACCAGAGAGAAAAGATCAGTGTCTGCATCCCCACTTCCCCTCATGAGGAAACTGTAGGCTGAAATTAGATCTTTCCTCAGTCTCCTCTTCTTTAGGCTGAACTAACCAAGTTGCTTCTCAAAAAGCTTCCCCTCTTTGTATCAAAATCTTTTCAATTTAAATTTAAATAATTCTTTAAGGCTTGCTTTTAGTATTAAACATAGGATAAAAGTATTTTCCTATAAAGAAAATGCAGTTGGTCTCATTAAATTAAGATGATCTTGTTAATAATTGGTCAGTTGTTCTAAAAGTGTGGACTTTTTCACAAAAAAAACCTGTGAAAATGTGAGAAAAGTAAGAGATTGTGCCATTATGGTGTCTTTTGAAACAGAAATATAGTCTCATGAGCCATTTGAACCCACTATCAAAAAAAAAGTTTGTATAGTATAGTCTTCAATTAATACTCCTCTTGCAGGAGTTCTGCAGCTTGATTACCACTGGAACAATTTTGCTTGCGCAATTTGACTGGAGAAGATGATACATGTTTTACTCTTCCTTTCTCTAGGCTCAGCAACAAGGAATGCTAAGCTCAAGTTTACAGTTTTGTTTGAGAGTCTGTTAACAAAAATATACTCACAAACTCTGTTTCATTAGTAGGTTTGCTTCTTGGCCTTTTCTCTGGCCAGTGCTTCCAGAGATCCGCAGGCTGATGATGTCTGTCTCTCTGATTTAGGAAATCAAGGTAAAGATGAATGGCAATTAAGTGCAATATAGAGAGATGGACACCAAGCTGGGACTGTACAGACCCTCAAGTCCGAAGACCAAAAAATGATTTATAGGATTCCTAGACGTGCCTTAAGATCTTGGTATCATCATTGGTGCTGCTAGGTTAAGAATTAGATTCGATTATCTTAGAGGTCTTTTCCAATCTAAATTATTATATGATGATATCAAACAAAACCAGAGTTTTTTTGTTTCACAAAACTTCATAGCTGAAGAGAAGGCACAACAAATGTCAACACATAAACAGGAGAATTCAGTGAAATTACACGGTGTGGTGAATTCATCTTGGCCTATTGCACTAGGCTTGGACTAGATGATTTTTAAAAGTACCTTCCAAACCATTCCATAGTGGGAGAACGGATTGTAAGAGAATAGAGATAATGTTGAAGGCAATCTTTCCCCTTATGAGTTGTAGCTGTACAAATTACCAAAGAGTGGAAACAGCCTTGCCCTTAACAGGTCACAGCTATGTCCAGTAAGGAGGGATGTTATAAAGAGTGGGTGAGCTGGCTGGTGGAGGATGGGAATTTGCTGGCTGTGAGGAGGAAGGGTCAGGCAGTTGTGCAAGGGGCAGGAAGGAGTTTGCCAGTTGTGCAGGAAGAGGAAGGAAGACAGTATGATGCTGACTGTGAGAACTCACAGAGAGAAGGTATGAAGGTTTTACTGTAGGATAGTAAACTGATGATGTCAGTTTTAAACAGGTGGTGCCCTGTGTGAGGAGGAGCAGTGACAACATTCTGTCTTCTGTAGCTGACCCTGTTTGAGTAGGTGGGAGTAGACCAAATAATCTCCAGAGGTCCCTTCCAACCTCAACCATTCTGTAATTTTATGAAGAATAGTTTATTACCAAATAAAACCAGAGCAGGAGTGTTAAAAGCCAATCAAACAGGTTCCCACCTCCTCTTCATTTTTGCTAACATTCAACTTGAATCCTTCATTCCTAACTTTTCCTCCCTTGTCATAGTCTCTGCCAGGAATGGCACAGGGAGGGTGGTAGGTGGAGGAGTGAGGGGTAAAGTTGTTGCAAGATGGATCCTTCCCATATGTTCAAGCTCTTCAGGAAGATCTCCTCCAGCATGGGATCTCTGTGGGCCATGATCCTTATCAGGTAATATCCAAGTGCTCCATCATGGACTGCAGGGAATACCTGTTCTGCCATGTGGCTCTCTAACTTCCCCTGCTTATACTCTGAGCTTGATGTCCACTGCGGAACTGCTTCTCTCTGTCATGGGGCAGCCCTGGTCTCTTCTCACTGAAGTCACCTCTGCACCTCTCCAAGGACAATGCCTTGCCATGGGGCACCCCATGCAGTGTTGTATCCAGGAGTGTTAGTGCTGTTCTTACAGAAAGAAAAATGTGATCCAGAACTCTTAGGTAGCTCTCTGGAATTTTACAGAACAATTACTAATACCAGTGTTAATATTTTAATTTTTTATTATTATCATTGATAATATTCTTTTCTCTGTTTGTTAGAATTTTAAAAAGTGATATGCAATTACTAGAATGTGTAAGAAATGGAAAGTAGAGCAGTCTTGAAACGAAAGATAAGGAACTTATAAACTTTCAAATCAAAAACAAAGGAATGCAAAAATGTTCTTTGACAAAGATATCTTTAAATACTCTGAAGTATCTAATTGTTTATGTTTTCTAATCATTCTAAAACATGTCTTTGCACAACTTTCATTCCACTTACTCACTGCTGAGTTGCAAAATCCTTTAGTGTCACTAAATAGATAGGATATTCCAAGAAAACAAAAGCATCTGCATTACAGAAAAGTCTTATGGATAGTAGTAGTCTCTGTCTTTTTCTTGAATATTGTGAATATCTGAAAATCTCGACTCTAAAGCTATGTGGATGGAAATTATTGTGGTTTTATGTTTTCTTTGCACTAGGGTTTTGTTCAGTGGTGTTTTGAACAAAGAAAATTATGTATTTTTATATACATATATAAAATATATAAATATTTGATATTTGTACATTCTATATATGTATATTTTATATATATATAGAATATAAAAATATCATATAATTATTCATTTATATATGTACATATTTCATATATGTATATATTTTTATAAAAATTGTTTTTTAGTGTGAGTTTAATAACCCATAATTTCAAGTGTTAAGGTTTCAAACAAAAATATCCACAGTGTCAATTAAGATTGGCTGTGAAAACAACTCATAGTTAATTTCTTTGAAGCTGCATCATGCTAAGCAGAAGTATAAAAACAAAGACAAGTTGAAAACAATTAAGTCACTACTTCAATTTTAAATTTTGTTCATGTCAGCCACTTGAAAATCAAAACTGTTTGAAGAACAATATATGACACTTTGATGTACATCCATCAAAAAAGCTTGAGAGAATAAAAACATGAAGACAGAGGTAGGAAATGAGTGACTCAAGTGTATTGAGATTTTTTTTTGCCTGTGCTTGGGCTTGGTTGCACTTTTTTTATTGCCGAGTCCAAATCCTGGTCATTGTTTGCACCAATTGTCCCTTCCTCTTGGCTACACGATCGAGTTCCCTTACAGTAGAGATTTACAGTTAAGAATCTGCATCCTGTTCTTGCCTAAAATCACAATAATAAACCCAAAAATCTTTTTATTCCTCGCTTAAGTTGCTTCTGTCTCAGTGCTCAGAATACTTCCCTGATACCTATTTCAACATATACCAAATCCCTGTGCAATTTTATCTGAGAGGAATTCAATTCACCTCTGAAGACAATATTTATTAGTTCACTAGACAAATTAAAAGACCCTGACGGTTAAATGAAGTCCCATTTTATGTCTTAACATATCTCCAAAAGGGGCATTCATGTCTGTAACTTCATTATCTGCATACATTTCTCTAATACAAACAATGACTATCAATTAAAATGGGATTGAAGTGGGGCTTGGGGCAAGTATAATTTTCTTTTAATATGCATTTGAAACATCATTGCAAAAGGAAATGGTTGTGTTTTAATGGTTTCTCCTTTGAAGTTAAGGAGATACAAATCTGGAACTCAGTTCAGCTGCTTTGCAGCGGTTCTTCCATAGTACAATGTTGGAAGGAAATGAACTGCACCTTTGAGAGAATTTCACTGCATAGTCACAATCCCTAAGGATATTAAAACCTCTGTAGCAGTTTCAATAAGTTCGTTTTTCTGTTTCCAAGTAAAGGCGATATGACCTGAAGTCCCATATGCTGTGGATATTCTGCTTATAGCTGCTTATAATATCAGCTGATATACATTAGAGAAGTGTGAAATGTTTTCAAAATAATTGTCATTTAATTCACTAAACATTTAAACAACATTGAAGAGAGATGAAATGAAAATAAAAAGTTACTTTAAAAGGAAAAACAAAACACTTGGGAATAGCTGAGAGATCTTACCTTGACTAAATCACAAAATTTTATAATGTAACAGTCTGAAGTTTTTAAGTGTCTTTGGTCATTTTGTGATGTCCTTGAATTTATCTAGGAATATGAATAGAAACACATTACCTATGTAGAGTCCACATGGATTGCTTCTAAACTGTTCCCTAATCTATTCCACATTGCAACTCTAAGGGAATGCAATCAAAGGCAATAAATGAACTTACTCTGAAGCTCTCTAAGGCATTCTCAATTTGTCATCAAACTATTACTGTAACAAATTATATTTGCAAACTCTGCAAAAAAGGCCTTTTGTGTTGGATTCCTTTATATGTTTCATCTGAAAATGAAATCTGCTGCAAAACAGAAGATAGATAATAAAATGCTTTTCTGAAGAAAAGGTTTAATTTTGACATTTTTAATGTCAGACTATTATTCATATAATTTCTATCAGTCTCTCCTAATTCCTTTCATGGAAAATCCAAAATTAAAATTTTCAGAACCAGATTAAAAGCCAAATGTTATCTATGATCCAAATCTACAGGATGAAAAGATTTAAAGTGTTAAAATTAAATTCATTCAGCATGTTTGATTAAAAAAAAAAAAAACAGTTTCAAAACCCAAAATAGCAGAAACATAACAAAGGAAAATTCTTGTCAAGAAAGCAAATTTTTTTCACTTTGATTGTGGGGATTTTTTTTTGGGGGGGGTGGCTCTAACTTAAAAATACACAAAAACCGTGATTTTTTCAAAATTACCTAGGAATATTTCAATTTAATGATATTTCTGCTCCAAAATGGTCTTGAGGTGTCAGTGAAAAGAGCTGAGTTGGGGAAAATATAACCAATTCAAGGCATAACTCTTTTATTTGGCCAAGGCAGAAGAAATACTTTTCATGAGTACAGCATTAGGACCTTGATTATCCTTTAAAAGATGCAAAAGTAGTAAATATAATTACCCATTATTTTAATTGTAAATATACAAACATAACTTAAACTGAATGTGTTACAGTGGAGGGTCATTAACCCAAAGCCAGACTTCAAGCTGAAATTGCTTTTATAAATATTAAATACTATATGATATATATTCTTTTGTATGGTGAGCATGTTTTCATATTGAACTCTATTATATATGTGTGAAAAGGGCAAAATCAATTGTAAACTTCCACTAACTTAATAAGCAACTCCTATAATCCTGCCAAGACATAAAAAAATATATTTTGGTTATATTTAATAACTACTATGGTTGTACTTATCAAGTTTTCCATTTTTTTTTACAAGAATATCTTCTTCCCAACACATGAATTTTTTTTTGGCTTCTGCTGCTTACCTGTCTTACATAGTTGTGTTACTTGTACTTTACGATTTCATTTACAGTTTGCAGAATGTTTAAATTATTCCAAACAGGGAAGACAGCTAGTTTCTCTGCTACTTGACGAAATTTTCTACTGATCTGCTTTAGTAAGTCCTGAAGTCCTTAGAATTCTTAAAACCTAAGTAAAAGTCATTTTTAGGCTTCACGTGGAACTCTCGGTTAAAAAGACCCTTAGGCATGATGGAGTAATGTTCCAGGATTAAATATCTATTTGTCTATCTACAATTCTGCATGTTTCTTGTTGATTCTCTGATATTGTTTGAAGAAAATGTGATTAATATGAATTACTGATTCTGACTATCTCCAGAGAGAGATGGATGGATGAATGAATGAAGCTATGGGGAAGAAAGGTAGGGTAGGACAGACATAAATATGCATATTTCATACTTCTGGAAGGAATCACATCAATCTGGTACAGGATGCAAGAAGGTTTTAGAAAATAAGCATAGTATTTCAAATTTTGTTTACAGATGCAGCAGTTAAAGCACATGAATAAAAATGGAAGGTAGCAGTATAGCACGTAGTGCCCATACAGGCCTACAGGTGGAGGTTAGCTAAAACTTCATGTTGTCCCTTAGGTTAGTTTTCTGGGAGAAAAGAAAAGGGGAAATTGTGCCTAAAACACATGGCTGTTGTGAGGTTATTTGGCACTGTGGTCCTGAAGGATTTTGTTACAAATAAGCAACTCCATTCTTCATTTCTACTGTCAGGTAATGGAATGTTATTTGCAGATCAACTGCTTGGTCTCAAGATAAAACAAGGGCTGTAGATGGTGTCATCTGCACACACTGAGCAGGAACCAAAAGCAGGTTTCTCCATTACAGCTCTCTAAATTCATCTGGGTGGCAGCGAAGTTCACAGAGACAGATAAGTTTCACACATCTCTGTGTGAAAGAGACAAAGGCAGTCAAACGTACACATGGCAGCACATGAGTCTCTGCAATCAAGATGTGTAATTATACCCTGGCTTAATTCTGCTTGAAATATATATATATTTCAGTGTTTTCCACTTGTAGCCCACTGTGGCCAAGGCAAATGGTCAAATCCAACTCAGAGTAAGGAAAGCCCTGGCTAGTTCTGGGACCTTATAAACCTACAGCACTGACTAGTATTGGCGAAGTTGAATGTACTGAGCTACTGTTTCACAGAGCTGCTACAATCTGGCTTGTTATATGACTTTCTGTATGACAGAATTAAATGGTATTTTTTGCAGGCTGTGTAGATAAATTGGCTTTTGTGGTGGGATGGGTTTTGGTTGTGTTAGGGTTTTTTTCCTATAATGTTAGATTAAAATTAATACTCTTACTATAACCTTAAATTTTAAAGAGCTTACTGTCATTTCGATTGAGTATAATTATGAGGGGATTGATTAAATATAGACAGAAGTTATAGATTATATCCTGCATTTCTGAAAAGAAAAATACATGATAAATAATGCCAGTCATAAATGTCTGCAGGATAGAGACTGGCACTGTACTTCTGTGTTTAGAAGTGACTGCAGCAGCCCTATTATTATTATTTATAGAAAAACGCAGTAACTTTACTGAAGACTTTTATTTCTCAGAAATATGCATATAAAGATCCACATTTGTTGTTTTCTGGTAGTATTTCTATGAAGAAGGAGTAGAACTAAATGAAATTATATAGGGGACAGCAACAAGGAAGTAAAAGTAAAAATATCAAACTTGAATTCTGGTTGCAAGTTCCATACAGTGGCTTGGAAAGAGATTAAAACTTAAGAAAGAACATGTTTTTAATTGGAATTTTACTGATGAAGTAGTATGACAGTGTCCTGCTTTAGGGCAAATTTGGGAGGAAACCTCCGAATGGGGCTCCTCTGGAAAAGCGAACCCGAACGGCCACTCCCCCACAACTGGCTTGGAAAAAACTTCTTTGGAGAAAAGTGGAAAAGGCTGTTTATATAACAAAACAAAATGCCCACAAGCACACAGAATGAATAATATGAAACAATAAAACCTTTTGTTGAAGTGAGATGNAATCCAGAATAAATCTCTACTTTTCATTCAAGAAAGAAAGTTGAAAGAGCCCAATAACTGGGAAAGACAAACATTTGCTGATGATCTTTTTTTTTTTTTTTTTTAAGAGCGGCAAAAAGTTCAGTAAAGAGATCGATTTCAATGAGAAAACAAGGCGTGATTTCTGCATTTTTTTTTTCCATTTAGATCTTTTTCCATTCGCTTAATTATTCAAAGGTTCTGCTGGCTGCTTTTGTAAATAACAAGTAACATGTACTTCTCAGATTGGAGACCTCACCTGTCATCTTTTGACACATGACTAACATTCAGCAAAATACTCTTTTCTAAGTATTTTAGGTTTTGCACATAGCTGTTCAAATGAAAGGTTGCTGGCAAATCTTTTTTATTTTCTTAGTGTCATTACAAGGCAGTGTTGTTTTTCCCAAGCATGGGCTAATGTCCATGTTGTGTATGTGTTCCAGATGTATAATCTTTCCTCAAACAAACAAATTAAAACTCTTTAGTAATTTAGATTTACTGATTTAAAATAAATTTATAATTCTTCCTGATTAGCCCAACTAAATGAGCTCAGCCTATTTCATTTATGCAGAAATTTATAATATAACTTAATAATTGTGTAGAAATTCCTAGAGAAGGAAAATTACTTCTAATAAAAAAGTTCATCTAATAGACAAGCATAAGATCTGGTGACTAGAAAATTATATCTGGTACACAATAATTAAAAAAAAACAAAACAAAAACCCAACCTTATTTGGTTTAACCTAATAAGTTTTAGCTATAACAAATGTGAAAGTCAACAATGTAACAACATAGCAAACATAAAAGTGAAGGTTATGATGAAAATCAGAACAGGGAAATGATGCTTACTGATGCTCTCTTTGTATATTTCCCAGAACAATTTATTTACCATTGGTGGTTCCTTGAAGATAACATCTCTATGGTTGGTAGATTATAACGGATTTTTATTGACAAAGTGTTCGAGTTGGCTTACTTTTTTTCTTTCTTCGTCTTTTTTTTTTTTCCCCACTACTCGTTTTCCCCCATTTTCCCCAGAAGTATTCATTTCAGAATATCTATTCTTACCTCAGTCTTATAATTTATTAAAAAAATATTCCATACTGACTGTAAAGGTCTTGTCTGAAGCTTTGAAATAACCTTCAGTTTAATTACATTATTTAGTTATTGTGAAGGCTAAGCAGTGTTATGATTATTATACCTGATATTACCTTATCTGAATTGGTTTTATATCTTCTTTCAAATTCTGTAATACACTTCATCCAGAAATTGGTTGGTGGTTTTTTTTTTTCTCTTACAATAATATATAATAATAAATAGTTTTAAAAATTAAGTAGGAAAAAAGTAATAACCTTCAGCCAACAATTCCCAAAGTCTCACCAAAATGCAAACCATGATTTGGTTGCTTTCAAAACTGCTCCTCTCATAAAGAGTCATGAACATCCTTTTGTGTTACACTCAACTCCTAGGTGTGTAACAGCTCCCACATTTGCAGTGGGATAGCCTTGGCTAAGGATCAGGTCCCTGCCCAGCTGCTTACACTTTTGTTTCCTCTCCTCAGTGGGGCAAAGGGAGAAGATAGGATGAGGAAGCTCATGGGTTAGGTGGAGACAGGTAGATCACTTAATAGTTACTGTCACAGGTTGAACAAATTCTACTTGTGTAAAATTAATTTAATTTTTTTCCACTCAAAATAGATTCTGGTAGACACAGAATTCCTTCTGGTTCCTTCTCCACCATTTCCCATGCCTTATTTCACTCCTTTACTTTCAAATCCTCCAAGGCCAGATGGATTATTTTATTTCCCCTGGGGATGGAAGGGTGCAATCAGCACTTCATAGTTTCTGTCTGTTGCTCCTTCCTCCTCATGCTTGTCCCCTGCTCCAGCATGAGTCCTCCATGGGCTGAAGTCCCTTACAATAATTCTGTTCCAGCATGGACTTCTTCCAGGTTACAGTGAATACCTGCTCCATCCCCTGGAGCACCTCCTATTTCTGCTTCTCTGACCTTGGCATACACTCTGCTGCTTCCCACTCTTTCTGTTTTTCCCTGAAGCTCTTGACTTTTTTATTATTATTATTTTTTTTTCTTAAGTTTATTTTCACAGAGTCATCACCAGCTTGGATGACAGGCTCTGCTGTGTCCTGTGTCTGTGGAGTCAGATGCAACCTTCTGTGTGTACCGTAGGGGCAGATTTTGGCCTCCCCCCACTGCCAAAACCTTGTCATATAAACTAAATAGTGTTTGCAAAAGAAATGACTGGAGGGCATGGCAGTATAAACTACTAAACTGTATAAACCTGCTACATATTTTATGGGGGTGGAAGTGTTTACTTTTGTTCTGAGGCCCAAAATTTCAGTTGAATTCCTGGAAGGACATTGTCTCCTGAGCTGAAAACAAGTCGCCATAAATTTTGCTAATTTGAATAATCACTTTTCCAAGCAATTTTTTAATTTTATTAAACCTTCCTCTATTAAACTGAGTTTCCCGGTAATAGATTTTTCCATGGGAAATGTACTTATGCCATGTAACTCAGGCATTAGGTGACATTGGTTTTGAAAAGTAAAGGTTGATCTCTTCAGAAGCTTTCACTTTACAGTATGTCTCCTTTCTATAGGGATCTCTAAAGGACAGAATAATGGGAACATTCTCAAAAGATAAATGTTAAATAAAAAAGAAAAATATTAAATAAAAGAGAGCATGACCTTCACAACAGAAAAATTTGTTACCAATGAATGAATGAAGTTTTAATAACCTTGTATTTTGCATGCAGAAAAACAGGTAAAGGTCCTGAACAGTGTTACGCACTTTTTTCTGCTTACACTTTTTGCTGATTGACTCTGTCCACAAAACAATTAAAGTCTATGGCTGGTAAGTTATCTTCAGCTCTGATCTGCAGGGTGCTGAACTCCCTCAGCCTGATTAAATCATGATAAAACACTTTTTTGCACAGAGGTGTAGTCAATGCCATTTCTACTTGCTCTAAGTGGTAAAGGATAGGAAGAAACAAAATTTGTCGTTTGTGCTACCATAGAGATATAATCTAAACTTTTTAACAGATCATGTGCCCAGGCCAGCAAGTCTTAAGTGTTTCATTTAATTCAAATGAAAGATCTCTTGTAAGACTATAAATTGTAGACATTTCCTCCACAACATAATAACTGTTTTGATAGTTTCTTCATACCACATCAAAGAATCATGAGATCCTAGGAAAAAGACAGTTCCCTGCTTTCTAATTGTAAATTTCTGTTGAATTTCCAAATAAGATGCTTATAGGGAGAATTCAAATAAGAAGATGGGAATTGATTCTGTGTTTAGAGAGAAAAGCTATAAACGTTAATGACATGATCTTAAAAGAGGGGATAAGGAATTAATAGGTTGCTATTTTCATTTGGGAGGGGGAGGAATATGAAGAGCCAATTATTCAGGAAAAAATTGTCAGCGGCCTGCTATACCACTTAGGCAAGGCTGTTGGGCTGGGTGCAATCTACCCAAGGGTACTGAGTGAGCTGAAAGAACTTACTGAGCCACTTTCAATCTTTTATCCGCAGTCCTGGGTAACTTGGTGGATTCCAGTTGTCTGGAAGTTAGCAAATGTGTTACCCACCTAAAAGAAGGGTCAGAAGGAAGATTCAGGGAACTGCAGGGTTGTCAGAAGTCCACTTTACAAAAAGGAAATCAAATCCTGATGCGTTGTCTTGTTCAGTTGCGTATGTTATCATTTCTTACATTACTGTAGTTTTTAATCCTCACAGGATTGTTAACAAAATAATAGATAATAGAATTTATAATCTCAATTTTTTTAATCTAAAATATTAGGACATGATTGTTCTTTGAGGAACCCTCACCATTATATTACACATCCCCATTATTCATAATCATCAGATTGTTCATAATTCTATTTTCTTCTATTGTTATCTAATTTAGTAAGGTGTATCTTTTGAACTTGCTATTCAACCCTGATGATGGAAAAGATCACAATGGCTGTGGAGCTCTTCAGAAGGACCTTGACAGCTTTAGAGATGGGCAGAGAACTGTCTGCAACTCAACAAAGGCAAATGCAGGGTCTTGCACCTGGAGAAGAGTAATTCCTATTACTGGTTGGGGACCAGCCTGCTAGAGAGCAACTCTTTGGAACAGGATCTGGGAGTCCTGGTGAACAACAAGCTGCCATGAGCTCTTGTGGCCAAGATGGCCAGTGGTACCCTGGGATGCATTTGGAAGAACATTGCCAGCAGGTTGAGGGATCCTGACCCTCTATTCAGCCCTAGTGAGGCCACATCTAGAGTGCTATTCTGGGCTGCAGAACATCTGGAGCCAGTTCTGGGCTCCTTAGGACAAGAGAGACATGGAATTCTTGGAGTGAGTTCCACTTGAATAGGAGGAAGGACTTTACTGTGTGGATGACTGAACACGGGCATGGGTGGCCTAGAGAGATTGTAGAGTATCCTTCTCTGGAGATAATTGACAACTGTGTGTTCATCACAGCTGTGATGCAATTCTCTGTTCTAGGATGACCCTGCTTCAGCAGCGAGGCTGGACCAGACAACCCACTATGGTCACTTCCAGTTCTACTAATCCTGCGACTGATTCCGTAATTCTGTGGCTGCTGGCTAGGCACAACCCACAGGAATTATTCATTCCACTCTTCTGTTGTCAAACTCTTACATTTGTAATCAAATGCAATTGTTTTAAAAATCTTTCTATATATACACATAGCCTTGGTACATTTTTCCTTTTTAATTTTTCTCCCCAGAGAAGAGGGAAGAAAAAATGTCACTAGGTTTCTAATCTAGAGCATTATATTAATACATTTCAAGGTTACTTCTGTACTATTTGAGAATCAGACTTTCCTGCAAAAAATGTAAGATGAAAATGTAAACAATATCAAGCATGTCCTTTGCCTTACTAGCACAGCAAGCAGCATTAATTTTTTTAAAACTTATTAAACATAAGGGATAGACTCCCAGTTGGTACAAATTAGCATGACTTTATTGAAGTCAATGCAATCATGAAGCTTAAAACTCTCTCTCTTTTTAAAATTCTCCTCCAACTAGATTGTAAAGTAGAAGTATAAATGCCATTTTTTTGAATATTCAGCATGGACAGATAAAGAGAAAGCAGTTATATTATAAATGTATGCACTAATTTTAAAATACACTGCTAGCTCTAGATGATTTTTTTAACTAAGTATTTAACAATGCAGAGAGGACCAATGAACTTTTTTAGAAGTGCCTAGGCATTTGGCTCCTCCAAAAATTGAACCAGATGCTTAGTTACAAATATAACATCAACATATGATTCTGAGTTTAGTTTTTAAAATTGAGGGCTAATGGAATCTGGTTTTCACCAGATCAGTGAAAAGTTATCAGATGCAACATTTTTTTTACAGGAAGACAAAAATGCAGCTGTATACAAACCTTCAAAACCAAATTCTCAATTTTTTGTACTGTAAAGAATTGTTTTGTATGTCTTGTAGTGTGTGTTTCTTGGTATCTAATTGTAAACTGTTAAAAGTTACTATCCAGTCTGATTTCCTTTACTGTAAAGAGACGTAAACCTATACTTTTAATATGAAGCTAAGATAAATGTCTCAGTACAAGGCATGAAATAGTCTTCCAGAGTTTGCACTGACTACAGAGAAAACTGCATGAAGATTTTAGGCTGAAAACCTGATTATCATATAGCTAAACTTATGTCTAGTGAATTTCATCTTGCTAGTTTCTCCTGCCTGGATGACTTAATGTCTAAGAGCAATTTTAATTTCCTCCATTGGTCTGTAAATATTCACATTAATTAACTGCCAGGGAAGTGAAAAACAAGTAAAGTTATCAACAACATAAAATTAAACAATACAAAAATATTCTGGTTGTTGATACATATCTTTCACATTTTGGAAACAAGCATATTTTTGAGATGGTTCTCTTCAGGGTAACCTGCTACAGAAGAACACAAGCTAGGAAAGGACCTTATGATCAACATTCCTTGATAAAGAAGGTACAACTTTTTCCATTTTTTGGAATCAACCTTCCTTCACAAAGACATCTGGAACTGTTCATCTGTTGCCAAACGGAGAATAGAGACTGCAAAATTTTGGGGCTTTACTACAACATATTTCAAGAGTCTCCTTTGATAATAGGTCATCAAATTAATTGATGTTTCTGTTAAAACTCCTGAATACAACAGTTTTGGTGTCTGTCAAAGCTGTAGAAGTAGTAATTTTTTTTGTTTCCATACTGTGGGTAATGACAACACAGAGTTTTTATTGGGCAGGAACAGCCCAATTGGCCAGACCTGGTGTTAACTAACTTGGTAGTCATTGTGATAAATGTCTACCCCAATACTTAATTGTAGCCATTGCTTTTGATGTAGCCTTTAACAATCCATTGTATTGGTTGATTTTTCCAGAGGCTGATGCATTTACAGGGGATGTGATACAGCCGCTCAATGCCGTGATCTTTGGCCCACATTTTTATGAAATTGCTTTTGAAATTAGTTCTGTTGTCAGGCTTACTTCTTTCTGGGGTGCCATGTCGCAATGACACTTTCTTTTCAAGGCCCAGGATAATATTTCAGATGGTAACACAGGGCAAAGAATATGTTTCCAGCTACCCAGTGGTTCTTTCCACCATTGTAACCACATGGCACTTTCCTTGGTGGAGTGTGATACAATCTGCCAGGCCTTCCCATATTTATATTTCAGATAATCCCCTCAGGTACTTGATACGTTTCTCTATTGGGGTCCACTTGCCTGGCTGGCATATAGGATCTTCCTTCAAGAATACCTTTCCTTCACACTAGATGGGATTTGCCTCCAGAGGTTAAGAACTTGTGTCCCTTTTCCAATCACCTTTTCAATGCCCCCTTCCCTAGAAAGTTATTCAAGTGGCTTGGCTTCCTTATCCTCAAACTCCAAGCTACTGGTCTCACCAGCCAGACCATGGGCAACTGAATTGGAACTTCATTTCTTTTTTCCTTCTATACCAGCTTAATAAATAAAAACATTATCACAACATTGTTTGACTTACTTTTGCTGTGACTAAGATTAACAGTACTTTGGCATCAAAAGTTATGTGGAGACAAATTTTTAATTTTTCAAGCAGTGAGGGAAAAATATTTTTGAAACACTTCATTAATCTATAAATTCTTTCACAGAGCTGTTTTCTGTTCTTGCATAAAACTCTCATCATATATACATCACAGTCTTGAGAAAGTATAGATTGTAAGAGGGCTCTGCAAATCCTCTGGTTCCAAACCTCTTATAAAAGCAGAGCCAAGTGGATCTTGATGCCTTGAGAGGTTACCTAGAACAGAGGTTAGGCAGTGCTAAAGGACTAAAATAGGTGTTTATTAAAAGGCTTTCAAAGAATGCATCTTGGTCAGTACAAATGCCTGGCCAAGGCTACATCCAAAATGGATAATAGGTCACACATTCTCAAACTTTTATAAGTTTTGGACCATTTACATAGCAGGGTTAATTGTCCAATTACAGCTTCAGGTTATGAAGGCCCATCCTTCCAGTTTGCTCTCCCCAATTCACTGTTGTTTATACTTTTTGGCTCTGAAGCTGCAATGGTGTCTTTGGTTTGCAGCTGGAAAATGATTGTTTTGTCTAACTGAACTGTGAAGAGAACTTGCTAATACTTTAAATGAAGTTCAAAATTGTATACTAATGCAGTATAAAATCTGGAAAATATGAAAGCTAAAATTTAAGGCATCAATCTAGGTTACTGTCAAGGTGAATCTTGAACTTTTCCAGTGACAGAAATTCTGCTTAGTCTGTGTGCAACCTTATCTAATGTTTGAATCTTCTCATAATGAGGAATTTCAGTCTTTTATTTCGGCAGAATTTCCCCTGAAGCAACTCATGCCTGTCACCTCTTGTCCTGTCACCTTGCAGCCTAGTGAGAAGACAACCTCTGTAAGTTCTCTGAAACTCCCTTTTAGCTACTCAGAGACTGATTAGGACTTTCCCTCTGAGTCTTCTCTACTCCAGGCTGAATAAACCCGATTTCTTCAATCTTTCTTCATGTGCCAAATCATTCAACCATCTAATCATATTGGCGGCCCTTTGTTGGACCCTCTCCAGTTATTCAATGTCTCTCTTAAACTGGTGAATCAAAACAGTCAATCAAGCATAACAATTGTCTCAATGAGAATTCGTGTTGAGAACTGCCAACTTACCATGTCTTCAACAACTAAGACAGATGGCCCTAGGTAATTATTGAGGGCTTTACCCAAAATATCATAAAACTTTAACTCTGTTGGCGTAAGTTGCTTTGACTTTTGGTTTGTCTGACTTTTGTTTGTTTGTGTGTTTGTTTGTTTGATTTTAAATAAAAAGGAAACAAAATCCAAGCTTTTTCATGTAATTTTTCTTCTTATTTTCTTTGGTTTGTGAAAAGTTGGACATAAACTAGCAGTGTATGCTGCTAAATGCATTAATAGGATCACAGCCAGAAAGCTGAGTGGAGTGACTCTTCTCTGCTAAGCATTTCTGAGATCACAGAAATAAAGTTCTCCATCTAGTTCTGGACCTTAGAATACAAGAAAGAGATTGTCACAGAAACACAGTATCACAAAATGGGCAAGACAGGAAGGGACAGATGGAGGATCACTCAGTCCAATCTCCTTGATCAAGTAGGGTTCCCTAGAGCATGTAAATGAGTATTATGTCCAGGATTGAGCATCTTCAGAGAAGGAGCTCCAATTATACTTCACATCCTTATACTTCGAATACAGCCTGGTAAAAAAAAACCTGTATGTTTAATGATTATTAACAATTCTCTCTATCAGGAAGTCAAACTAAAATTGAACTATCAAAAAATTTAAAACATAATGCATCTTGAATTAAACCTTAGATTTTTTTCCGAGATCTGATGCCCTAATTCACATTCAAAATGGTATTAGTTTTTTGAATCAAAATTTAATCTGAACTTTTGTTTTGAAGCTTTACCAGAAGTTAAACAAAATAATTATTTAGTTTGTATACTTTGATTTCAAGTAATTTTAGCTACAAAATCTTAATGACATCATCATGACATTATTACTGAGTCAAGACACCCATTGATAACAAGATTTCAGTTCTATAAGATGCTGACAATCTTAGATATGCCATAGAAGGATTAGGTCCAGATGAAGGATCAAGCTTGTCATTGCAATTGACATGGAAGTTATATCCCTAAACAATTCTATATAGTTGAAGGCTAGAATTACTTCTATGCAGTAGTATTTTGAAATTAATAGGAAGCACGTCATGGTCTTGAGAAATTATATAGTTCAGCATACAACTTTCATATTTTGCAACTTTTGCAAAATTTTTGCATATTTTGCATAAGGATTTTCTTAATGCATATATATAATTATAAAAGAAGTTATGTAGTTTTGATTCCATGTAAGATGTAAATAAAATACAAAACATAAATATTACACCTTTTATATGCCTTGATAAGAGATGAAGTGCAATGATCATGATGGACTAAATTCAATTTACATCTTGAAAGTGTTTTCTACGAGTTCAACAGGTATTTCAGATGTACAAGTGGTTAGAGAGCTGTCACTATATCTATATAAATCTCTGTTAATGTCAAATAACATATTAAATTAGTTTTAAAATACTTAATACGCTATTTCTATCCTCTGTTGGTATTTAAGCAGGGTATACAGAATTACACATGGCAGAAAGACCAGTGTAAGTAATCTTGTGCCTTTGTAATGTTCGTCAGCAACATACTGGAAACAAAACAAAAAACAGGGTTTCTCTAATGAACCATCTTTTAACTGTATTATATGACTTTTTTCCTTCACACCTCAAGATTAGTATGTACTTAAGGGTGCAAAGAGCACAGCCTTAAGAAATACTTGCTGAATAAAGCTATAGATGTTCTCATTACCTAATGATGGTTTTCATGTATCTACAAGATGAGAAGGAATTTCTGGTGTTTTTAAGATAGACCTAGGTCAATTAATTTGAGTAGAAAACAATTGTTCTGAATGCAGATGTAAAAGAAAAATGCCTAAAGGTTTAGCATTCCAGTCTCTTATTGACTGTTCTCTGTAAACATATTCTGGTTGTGGGTGGTATGAAGTTAACTCTATAGCTATCTGCATGGTGCCATGTATTGGGTTTGCGTGGCCAGGTTTTGGGAGCAGGAGGGCTACAGGGGTGTCTTCTGTGAGAAGCTGCTACAAGTTTCATCCATGTCCAGCAGAGCCAATGCCAGTCAGATCCAAGACGGGTATGCTGCTGGCTAAGGCTGGGCCAATTAGAAATGTTAGTAAAAAACTCTCTGATAATATATTTAAGAGGAAAATAAAAGCTATTGCACAAATATAATTGCAGCCAGAGAAGAGCAAGGTGAGACCATGTGAGAGGAACAACTCTGCAGACACCCAGGTCAGTGGAGCAGGAGGAGCAGGAGGTGCTCCAGGTAGTGTGGAGCAGGAGGAGCAGGAGGTGCTCCAGGCACAGGAGCTGATATTCCCCTGCACCCATGGTGCAGCCCTTGGTGAGGCAGCTGTGCCCCTGCAGCCCATGGAGGATTGTGAGAATGTAGAGATCCATCTGCAGGCCAAGGAGGAGACCCAGGCTGGAGAAATTGGATGCCTGAGAGGAGACTGTGACTCCATGGGAGACTTGTCGTGGAGCAGGCTCCTGGCAGGGACCTGCAGCCCCGTGGAGAGAGGGGGCCATGATGGAGCAGGTAGGATCTGTGACTCCATGGAGGACCCACAGTGGAGCAGGCTGTGCCTGAAGGACTGTACCCAGTGGAAGAGTGACACATGCTGCAGCAGCTCATGAAGAGCTGTTGCCCGTAGGATGGACACATAGTGAAGAAGATCATGGAGAACTATCTCCCATGGGACAGATACCATGGTGCAGCAGAATGACACCTATCCCTGAACAGAGGGAAAAATAATTATATGAACTGACTTTAACCCACATTCCCTGTTTTCCTGAGCCCCTGGGGGAGGAAGTATTGCTCAGGAAGGAGGGAGAGGTGGGCAGAAGGTGTTTTTCAGGTTTATTTTACTTCTCATTATCTTGCTCTGATTTTTTTAGTAATAAATTCAAGTAATATCCCAAATTCCAGTCTGATAACACACCATAGTTTTGGCTACTGCTTAACACTACTTGAACATCACCAGCACTTCCTCTGTCTCTCTCCCCACCCACTGCATCCCCCACAAAGTGAGTTGACTGGATGTCAGAAAGAGATTGAGATGGGACGCAGCCAGCACAGCCTACCTGAGCTGACCAAAGGGATAGTAGATGCTATATCACATTGTGTTAAGCAGTAAAAGCTGGTGGAATGAATGGAGAGGGGAGGGAGGGAGGAATTAATGTGTTTGCAGTGGTGTTTTTCTTCTCAAGTAACATGTGTTAAAAGCCTGCTTTCCTTGAAATGGCTAAGTATCTGTTTTATGGAAAGTAGAAAATTAATTCCATATCTTACCGGTGTTTGCAGGGTTTTTTGTGTGTAATTATACTGGCATTACCTTGATGCTTGAGTCTATTCTCATTCTTTCTATTTTTCTTCCCATTCCCAGGTTGGGATGAGTGGGTGGGTGGGTGAGTGAGTGAGTGAGTGAAAGAAAGGCAGTCTGAGTGTTTAGCTACTGCTCAGGGTCAAACCATCATGCATATCTAAGTTATGTAGGCCATGAGATTAATCTGGGGAATAAACTGTGTGTGTTCTTCATTATCTCAACGACTTATTCAGGAAAACTAAAAATTACAAAATCACCTTGATTAAGCAGAAAATATTGTAGAAATAAGCAAAGCATTATTGTTTAAATCTATTCTCCTATTTATCTGAAACACAACTGAACCTTGATCTATTCTGTGACGAAATCTGCTTGTCCCAGAATAATCAATAGTAAAGTTATATTTCACAGGAACATGAGAAATCATTAAATGTTATTTTGTCTCTTCTGGAACAGCAATGAAATTAAGTCTTCAATTTTCTAGGTTTTTCAGTAAGAACACTGTGGATAGTGCTGAGTACTTTTTAGTCTGTCAAGATGAGTTGTCGACTACTCTGGAAAATTGTTTAAAAAATCTGGGGTTTGTGTTTCTCACAGTTGATATTTAGTGTGCAGAAAACTACTGTCTGCTAATACTTTTACTGTTGCTGTTACCATTTCAACTTCCATTAAAAAAATCTTTTCTGTTTTTGGATTTAAGTGGTAAATGAACAAAATTATTATGCAAGACTACAAAAAAAAAAAAAAATTAAAGAGCTTCTGTCCTGCAAGCTTTTTGTCATTTAAGAATCTCAGATATATATTCCTCCCAATGGAAGAAAATCTCATGTACACCAGGGAGGTTTGGTGTCATTTCTTCAAGATTTTCTGGAAAGTTTCACTTGAGAGAAATTCAGTATACTTTTGGATTTTTTCCATGTACATGAACATGTTCATGTGTAGATGAACAGTATCTTTTAAATTGTGTTTTAGTTATAATGCAAAAAGCAGCCTAGATAAGGGAAAATAAAGGCAAATTTTGAGATTAAATGGTGTGGTGACACATGCCCAGAGATGGAGAGGATGATTGTATTCTGATTAAAAATTAGAAGTGAATAAATAAGCAAATTGTGCAACAATTGAATGATAAGCTTGATGCATATGGAGCATGTGAGAGCATGCCAGGAAGATCTGGACTTTTTTGGTATAGGTGTGAATGAGAAAAATTGCTTTTTGGGAAACATCGATTTAACAAATTGTTTTTCAGAAGATATGAAGTGCTAAATGAGAAGACAAAAAAAAAGTATGTGCAGATGTTGGTCCTCATCTTAAGCTGTGAAAAGGTAAAACATCTAGACTGAGTTAACACCTAAAGTTCTCCTATAATCATGAAAGACAGACACTTTCAAAGGGTAATTCATCGTAAATATTTTAGATACCTTCTACCCTATTATATGATTTTATATATTCCATTCTGTATATTGCATTCTAAACTGGATAAAATCTCAACTGGCCTTGTCTGACCTCATATCTGACCCCATTTTGAGCAGTAAGTTGGATTCAGGTGACATCCTGAAATTAATTTCATTAATTATTTTGATCCTACTAGCCTAAATCTGTGATCTAAATGTTTGGCATTGGACACTTATTTGTCCTGCTCATTAAACACGGGCAAATTCTACAGATCTCATGCTTGAAGACTGAAAAACATAATTTTGTCCTATATTTTTAAGTATATCAAGTTTCTTCCAGCATAAGTTATTACAATTGCCTGTGCAGTCCCATGCAGCTCTATGTTGACCTGACAGCACAGGTTCAGGACTTCCTTTAGCTTGACTTGTCCTCAGCTGATTTTAATTAGTTTTAACTCTCAGCTAGCTGCAAAATATCTTTTAGTTTAGTTTTACCTTGTAGAAAAAACAAGTAATTGTTCTGGCTGGATTGAACTGTGATCTCAGAATAAAATGTGCTGTAGATGAGTGTAGGTATGATCTTATAACAAATGTGCTGTGGAAGAGTGCAGATACCAGACAAAGACCTCAAACAATAAACACAAATCACTGGCATCTGTCACTGGTCATTACCAGAAAGTTTAACCTTGAGCACCACACAAACATACTGTTGAGATCAAAAATAAAAAGCCTGAGTAACTGGGAGATCAGACAACAAGGAATACATTTTGACTTGTCATAAACCCCTCCATTTCAAATTTATTTGATGAAGATGGAAAGAAACACTGGGGAAGTGAGCATAACACCACAAAAAAGGGCTGTTAGTCATAATGTAACGCATAACGATTTTACTTACGTGGCTTTATTAATTTAGGCTATGAGTATCTATATTAATTTAGGCTATGAGTATTAGTATTGCTGTAACTGATAAACTGCTGTGTTTTGGTTAGATTTTAAGAGTTTAATTGCACCATAAATAATTCATTTCACATACACAACAGATTCCATTTTGCACATAAGATTTTGAATGTAACATCAGCTGCCTGATTCTGTATGAGGAAATTATTTTAACTTCACTGAAAATCTTAATTTTCTCTTTCCTTGACCCTTCCAGAAAAACATTTCTGTGGCTTATCCTCAGACAACTCTGGAATTATACCTTTTTCATACTGAAAAAAAAGTTCTAAATTGAGCTGAGTAGATTCTACTTTCCCCCACCCCCCCTCCACACACATTTGTTCCTGTCTTCACCAGATTTCTGACATTTAGACTAAAAATTTGAACACTTAGAACTTAGTTTTGGACCTGGGAGACCCAGGGCCATTTTTCCTGATACATACCATCATGCCTGTACAGCAGGCAATCTTCCCACAAAGATGTGGTATCATTTCCACCAGTCAATTAGAAACAGTGGCAATTGCAGCTTGTTCTGAGAAATTAGCAGAGGCAGCATTTTATGTTAATACGTTATTTTGGGCCGTTTAATTTGAAGCTTTAGGTGCCATTAATTCCTCTTCACTCTTTTGTATCACAATTATATTGTATCGTCTCTCCTTCATTTATTGTTACCAACAGTCACTGCTCACTGAATGATGACAGACATGCCAGCACATTTATAACCTGAAAAATAGAGCTAAATGCTATCAAAATCCATATACTTTTCCCCAGAAGCAGATGCTAGCAATATTCTAAAATGGATAACAGGGAGGGAAGCACAGTTACCCTGGCTTTTCTGAGGATGCTGAGCTTATGACAGGACTGAGCTAACCTGGGCACCTGCCTGTAGGATAGTGAAGAAATTTTGGCAGGAAGTTAGATAAAAGCTAGATTATACTGACCTTCATTTGCGAAAAATGCATTAGTCCACATAGCTTGTTTGTATTAACTGAGGCAAAGAAACTGGGTTTAGGCTTTTGGGTTTGATTAATTGGTTGAGGTTTTATCCCTTTTTTTTTTCCTGATTAAAAAAATTTAAAATACAATAGAAAACCTGAAACCAAGATTCAGTAAAGTTACATTTCAAGTTTGACCCTTAACACACACTTGGTCAATAAAAAGCTCTAGATGTAGGTAAGTGATGTGTTCATTTGGAATCTGAGCTTAAATGTTCTATCACTTTTTAAAACAAGGTCAAGTCTATCAGACATAATGATAAATATTTCTATACTTCTGAGTAAGAATATATAAGTGTAAGATGAACCACAGCTATGTCTGTCAACCTCAATTAACATACTACCAAAGGAAAAAAGTCTTTTCAGTAATCAAAAGGTTTTGGAATAGAACAAATGAAACTTCAGAAGTTGACCATGGTAGTGTGTAATAAAAAAAAAAAATTAGTTGAGAAAACTTAACAAAGTCATCAGCTGTCTTCTCGGCAACAAATCAGGGTTGGAGTGTTTCCATCTGCTGTGCCTGGAGGGTGAATCAGTTAATCACTTTTTAACTTGGACTTTTAGATGACTATAATACATTGAGACAAAATCTGGCACAACATTACCTCCTTGTCTCTCAGGAATGTACAATTTAATGGTTTAATTGTATGGTCTGTTATTTTGTGATGCTCTATTCTGCTTGCAGAACAATACATACGCTATCTTCTGTGACCAAACCAAAGAAGGTTTAGTATTTTTCACAGATTTGTTCACTGTAAACTAAGAGGGAAAAAAAAAAGCTAAAAAAGTTTTAATTGCTACTTCTGCCCCCAGACCCTTTGATTATAATGGCTATAACTTACACTCAGGGAAGCAGTAACCTAGGAAATACCTCACCATATCACCTCTCTGGTTTCCTTACCTCCAACTCTTTTAAATGACACTCATGGGGTTTTTTTACTGATCTTTAAATATTGCATCTGTCTTGAACTTGAATAAGGTACCCATTGATTTCTTACTAGTGACTAATAGAACAGAAAAATAATTTCACTGGTCTTTAGGTGAACAATAAACTAACAGGAGCCTCATTTCCAACACCTCCTCAACAATGGTGTTGCACCATATGTATGGGATAGGTTTGACTGTTTGATAGCATTTAGCTCTATTTTCAGAAATTAGAGCAAAGGCAATGCTACTGTGTCATAAATCCAACAAGCAGAAGAGAAAACCAGCAGAGCTAAACAAGGAACGCCTTGCAGAGCTCAAGAGGAAAAAGAAATTGTATGATTTCTAGAAGAGAGATGAGGCTTTGTGGGAAGATTACAGTTGTCGTGGTTCTTATATGCAGGGAGAAGACATGAAAAGCCAAAGCTCAGTTAGAGTTAGAACCGTCTGTAAGAACTCAGTAAAAAGGGAATGGCTTCAAAAAAGGCTTCATCATTATGCCTGCCTATCATAATCACTCTTGAATACCCAAAAGCTTTGTGAGGGATGGACTGTGAGTAGCCCGGCTGGAGGCCCATAAAAAGGAAGGCAAACATGGTGCAAAGTCTGGAGGGGACAGCGAGGGGCAGAATTCCTGACCTTTGCCTTCCCATCACCACCATCACCTGCTGTGAGACACCTCGAGGCCTCAGGGAGCTGACACTGCCTGCTTGGTGAGAGCCCCCCAGTCCTGTGTCCTTGGACCGAAATCTCCATGAGAGGACTGAGGTTTGGCCGCAGCAACCGGGCAGCACACCTACATCTCGGAGGATGGGCTGCTGCATCCCAGCCAAGCTGCTCCTGGGATCAGAGAGGGCAGATAGGATGTTTCAAACAGCAGGGGGAAAAAAAAGCCAAAAACTGCTTTGCTCCTTTGCCCCTCCCACCCCCCATCTGGGCAGCAACAAAGATAGCACAGTGTGGTGGTGACCTATCCTATGCTTTTTAAAATAACACTAGCTTTTTCTAACTTTTCTTTACTTCTCTCTTCCTCTTTGCCTGTTTTACTATTAAATAAAAATATATCTTTTTTTTTGGCATCAACATTTAATCTCATTTGGTTTTTATCTCATCTTTTTGGGAACATTTTGAACCTTCAAAGTTTTTTCTGGTTTTTTTTCACAGAGAGTTAATTCTCTTTACTTTTTACTTTTAAAGTTTGTAACACTGGGCAATGTTGTTTCAGATAACAAAGGCTTCTTAAAGTACTTCCTGATAGCTTGAGGAGATCTAAAGATATTGAAGGTGGTTATCTGATTAATAGGGATGAAGAAGAAATGGAGGCATTCAATGAATTTTTTGCCTTAGTCTTTAGTAATACTGATAGACCTTGGACTTCACAGTCACCTGAGTACGTGGACCACAAGCGTGAGAACAGTGACCTTTCATTGGTGAACCCTGAAATTGTGAGGAACCATCTGTATCAACTGAATGATCACAAGTCCACAAGGCCTGACGGGATTCACCCCAGAGTACTGATGGAGCTAGGGAATGTTAGAGCAGGACCTGTATTGATCACTTACCAAAGGTCTTGGAAGTCTGAGCAGGTTCTTGCTGACTGGAAGCTAGTCAATGTTATTTCAATCTACAAAAAGAGCACAAGGAACTACAGACCTGGTAGTTCAGTTCCTGGAAAAATTATGGAGAATACTGCACTGAGTACTACTGAAAGATATTTAAAGAACAAGGGAACCAACAGGACTAGTCAACATGGGTTCACAAAGGATAAGTCCTGTTTAACTAACTTGATATCCTTCTGTGATAAGATCACCTGCCTAGCAGATGGAGGGAAGGCAAAGGATGTAGTTTTTCTGGATTTCAGTAAGACTCACAAAGCCATGCTGGCTGTGGCCAATGACTGAATTGTCTTTCAGGTGTTTTTCAAAACTTCCCCTAAAAATCTTCTCCATAATTATACCAGACACTGGAGTGAGACTGGACGGTCTGTAGTTTCTGGGGTCCTTTTTCTTGCCCTTCTTGAAAACTGGGACAATATTCACCACCTTCCAGGCAACTGGGACTTCTCCAGGCCAAGACTGCTTAAAAATCATTGAAAGAGGCTTTGACATCAGCTATTATTTGTTCTCTTTCCTAGACTGTTGTCATCTGCAATCTTAATAATCCTGCTCTGTATTTCACCGTTTAGGTACTGAATGAAACAGTGTCTTCCTTGTGCACTTCTTCTCCAAATGGAAACGCTTGCATAACCCCATCTAAATAATTCTTTTGATTAAGAACTACTTATAGCACTCCTCAAATATGGATTTTTACATAGGTTTGTACATATTTTATGATATCTTGATTTATATTATGTAAAATTTATTGGAGGTTGTGATCTGAAGGCTTAACCACTCAAAACTATACTGGGTCAAAGTTCAATGTATTGTTTAATCAATATTGCCAATTTAAGATATTAGGGTGCTTGATTCTCTATGAATAATGTAAAAACTCTCACCAGTTACACCTACTTTTTACACACCTAATTCCTCTGTTATAATTAATAGGCAGAATGGTAGGTTTGTAAAACTGGGACATGAGGAAGCTGTGAAAACTTTAACTGTAAATCCTTTCTCTATAGACAGAAATTAAAAGAAAGGAATAACATATTTATACATTTCCATATATAAAACTGTTGTTTATTCTAATGAAAAGTGTTTTATCACTCTTGTTTTCACAGTTGCATTTCTGATGATCTGAAATCTATAATTTTTAGTGGAATGGCAGTTTTAGAACATGGATCTTAAACCCAGAACTGCTTTTTTTTTCTAGAATAAGAGTAGGCAAATCTTATGTTTCAATCAAAGCTGATCTTTCAGAAGGTAACTGCTGAGCTGCAGAACTGATCTCATGAAATTAATCAGGGACTTTCTATTTACCTCAATGACCATTTAAGTAGTTCAAATGAAGTGGAAATACTGTATATAATATGTCCAAATATTATATGTTCTATTATTTCTTTCTAAAGACAGCCTAGAAAAATCTAGACCAAAACAAGGAGATAACTTATCAATTAACATGATTCCTTCACTCCCAATGCTTCTTCTTTCTCCCCCAAACTGAGCTGCAAAGCAGGGAAAGGGGATTGGGGGTTCATGGCCTGTCCATAGAAGTTTCTTTCTGCCATTTCTTCCTTCTTACACTCCTGGTCTTTTCCAGTATGGGTGGTCCATGGTCTTCTCTCCATGGACTGCAATGTCTGCTCTGGAATGCTTGTCTCCACAGCTATAGGGCAATCTCTGCTCCAACACCTGAAACACCTCCTCCCCTTCCTTATATGGTGATGTTACTGCCTAGAGGGACTGTTTCACACGTTTTGCTTTTGTTATTGTGGTATTTTGGGGTTGCGCCTTGTTTTTTTGGTGCTTTTTGGTTTTGTTTTTTTTTGTTTTCTGGGGTTTGGTTGGTTGGTTGGTTGGGTTTTTGTTNGGGTGATTGGTTGGTTGGTTTTTTTTTTTCTTTTTTTTTTTTTTTTATTCTGTGGGCTTTCTCTTTTTGTTTGCTTTTGTTTTTGTTTGGTTTAGTTTGGTTTTGTCACTGCTAACTGCCTATGTGGTATTTTGCTCTTTCTTAAATATGATTTCCAGAAGAACCAGCAGTTTAACTAACAGACTCCGTTGTGTCCTGAGTCCACTGCAAAGCTGGTTGGAACAGGGAGGAACAAGCATGGTGCAGCCTCTGACCTTCTTACAGAGACATCTGTAAGCACATAACTCCAGTCCTACCACCACAGCTTTGCCATGTGAATCCAGTACAGGGACTATTTGATAGGATTGTGCTCTACCCTGTCAAATCTAGCTTTCAGAGTGATATTAGAATATGGAACTGCTAGTATTTAACATTTATAATTTACCTGTTTGAGATACAAGAGACATGGAAGTAGAGAAGAAATTAAAATTTTCCTGCCTGTGTTCAGTTGTGTGTTTTGTGACTAGACTGCAATACTAAAAAGCTAATGTCACTTCAGCTACTGCTTCTTGATTCTGCACACATTGGGAATTGTGAATCCTAAACATTTATGTTTCTCCCTCCAAAATCAGCTGTCAGAAACCCAATGATGGCTCCAAAATGCACAGTGCGAAAAACTTAAGATTTCCTGGTACTAGCTTCAGTGACTCCCACTCAGCATTCAAGAACACTGGCTTGTCCTGAAGATGACTGAGACCTTTAAATAGTCCTTGGTGTATAGAGGATGCACCAAGTGGCTCATTTTTACTTCATTAAGATACATTAGCTTTAAGTTACATTCTGTGATCACCTTTGTCTCAGCACTGAAAATGTTGGCAATGGAAAGAGATTACCTTTCTCAAAAGGCATCACACAGAACATAGATGATTTTTTTTTCAATGGTGCAATTGTGTTGAAGCCCATATTAGAATATTAGATTTAATTGTAACACTGCAGTACCAGTCATATTAGAAAAGTTTTAAATTATTGATACGGGTTTGCATTATAAAATAACTATTGTATTTAAATTACTGGTTGGTGAGTAAGCACTATTTAATAAGTAGTTCAATAATCTTCATTAATATTTGTTGAACTATTCTATGACTGTCACAAACAATTGCCTTCTTTATTAAAATTATTTGTGGTTAATGAAATTTCAGAATCATATTTCTGTTTTTATATATTGCAGACAATGTATTCCATGTTAATTAAAAGCTTCCTGTGTGTCATTATCTTCAGAACATTTTCATGGTTACATTTATTGTGAATCTGGCTGCCTTGCAGTCTTCTGTCCTATTTAAGATTCTTCCTAAATAGGATTCTTTCTTAATTCCTTTTATGCAAACAAATTTTATTCAAATTTAGGTGGTTCAATGTACAGTACATGCGATACGTAACTGGTTTTTTATAGATCTGGAGTTGAAGATATTTTTGAACCCCATTTTGGCATTTGCTTATGGTTATAAAATCTGAAGTCCTATTTACTAGCTTCAATCTCTAAGTTTTCCTATACTTATATGGAACATACAAGTTTTTTTCATTCCAGTAGATGTAAAATATTCACCCTTAATTATCTTAAGGGAGAAAAAAACCCCTTTCTTCTGAAGTTTTATGTTACCACATACCCCTTAAGATATGATCAGGCAGAAGCCTTTGAATTTTTTCCATATTTGCCAGCCCCAGGTCTCAAAGGATTGTAAGCTTTCAACTCCATTTAATTTCCTAATTACTATTTAGATAATTAAATTGCCCTTACTGTTCATGAGTGGCTCTGGGTAGGAATTACATGGCATTTATAAATGCAGTCTGTACTTTCTTTTGAGAACCAGGGTGATTCTATTCTGTCTGTTCATGTTTTAACAAAGCAAAGTTCTATGTTGGAAATGTTACTAATATTATATACAGGCCAGCAATCTAAGCTCAGTGTCCTGTGTATGGTGAACTTATAAAATCACATAATGTCCTTGTAAGTACAAAGTGCATCTGAGGGAGAATCTGATTATAACTTGTGCCAGCCATTATATGAAATTAAGATGTATATTAGTTAATTTTCTTACAAATTAAATCCCCTGTTTGTTCATAACAATAGACTGAATTATATTTCAGTCTTATCTTGATAACTTATTATTGTTACCATCATGAATTAAATTCAGGACTGCCACCACAGAAACCTTATTAATTTCTAATTGCTTTACATTTCAATTATTCTCTGTTTTTACCAACCACAAAGTGCTAAACACCTCACAAACAACAGCAAAAAGTATTCCAATCACAAAGATCCAGATAAGAGCAGTGCTGTGTGACAAATAGAAAAATTAAGAACATGGAAGAAAGATGGAGGGAACTAGAGTTATAGAAGATATTCCTCCTCTCGGGGCTCTTAACAGACATAACAGATGAGCTGCAGCTCCTACCACCCCCACTCATCTTTCTCATTCCAGTGACTAACAGATCTGTCCTGAGGTAAGTATATTTGATATGCTTACAAATAAGGTCCAGCATCACCTCAGTTTCGAGTCTGTCATACAGAAGTTATACAAACCTGGAGTCATTTTAACATAAAATAAAGGATGAAGGCCGTGGCAGTTCTACTTATTAACAAGCAAATCAGGTATTTATCCCTCTGGGGAGGCAGCATTGGTCAGGAGGGCATGGAGGAGTGCTAAGGGCAGCAGCAGCTTTAGCCGCTCGATTTTAATCCACTGCTCCATGCCTGTCAGTGGTCTCAATTAGTCTAACCACATTCCTGGCGTGCTTTTAAGAGTCCCACACCTTAAGGAAAATTCATGCTTGCTTCTGCATGGCTCCTTTATAAGTATTTATAGACCTCAAAGACCATAGAAATAATTTTGTTTTCTCTAATATTAAGCAGAAAATTGTAAGAGGTGTGTGTTCACACATGTAACCATTCTATCCATTTTTTCTCATGTTGTTTAAGGGTGATAGATAAAAAATATTTTCCTAGAATTTCAGCAGCCTATAGTGTGAAGGGAAAATATATGTTAAGAAACTGTCTACAATATTTTATGTCAAAAAACAGATGATGTAAAGAGTTTTCAACTCAACCAAACAAATAGGTTTTGCATGAGAAATTTGATTAATTATGTTTTCAAAGCATCAGTGTTCCATAACAAAATAAAGAACTAGCTTGTGGTTTCCTTTTCCTTTGCTTCCAAAAGAATGATGTGATTGGGTTGTACCAGCTATTAAGCGGTTGAAAACAGCCGTCAATGTTGTATTCAACATAAAATAAAGGGTTTCAATAGCGAGGGCTGCAGGGCATTCTGTAAGGAATAAAATATAATATAAGGATATGAGCCATCTCATGCCATTCCTGCATGCAGGAGCAGGGCCTTCCCTGAGAGATTGCAGCCTATGGATGATCCTCATTGGAGCAGAGGAGCAGAAGGAAGTAAGGAGCAGGTGAGGAAAACAAGTATGAAGCAAGGAGTAGCAGAAGGAAGTCTTTGTGGTATGGCCTCATCCTCCCGCACCATCTGTTGCCACGTCACCAAGGTGGGACTGAGTAAATGTGACAAAAGCAAGGGGAATTTAGACTAGGAACAGAAGAGGAGGAGTGTTTGATTATGCCTTTTGCTTTTCTTATGGCAAGTTATTTGTATGAAAACAAAAGTCAATAACATAAGGCAGTAAAAGCAACACAGAAAAACATAAGCACAGGTCGATATTTCTATCGGTGTATTATTTTATCCTCATTAGGATCAAAAGAAAACCTCTAATTTATTTCAGCAGGACTGAGTTTTCTGTAGTCAAATAGAGCTTTTCACAAACACATAAAAAATAACGTATTACCTAGATTTACAGTCTTTCTATGTAGGCTTCTTTCCTATTCATTTTTATAGCTGATGGAAAGAGTGCCTACAGAAGTCAAAAAAAGATTAGTCAAAGAAACAAAATTTTATTAGCAGGAGGAGATTTTTATGAGAGATATAAATATCAAAAATATAAATCTTCTTGTCTGGAGAAATAGTCATGAGTAATCATCTGAATTTTGAAGATTTATACTGAATGAAAAAAACAGTTTAAAACATAGGTCATCAAAAACTACCTATTGTCAATATTACAATAAAAAATTCCTACACATAATTATAGTGAATAAATGTTACACCAATTTATTAACTTCTACATTAGTTAAAATATTTAGGAGGTACAAATTTGTGATATTTAAAATGTCAAATCATTTAGAAGCCTTGGATATATTGCTTGAACTATAAGTTGAAATATGTGAAGTACACTTTTGAAATACAGATATGTGAAGAGTGTGATTGAAATAATGTTAAGTGGATGTGACTAAAAATGGTGTTTGATTATCTGTGAAGGTTTTGCATATACAGAAGTCATTCTGTAGCAGATAAAATAGCACTAATGCCGAGATTGAGTGTGGAACAGAATATCAGATCAGCTTTCTTGTCCAAAAATAAATTGTTCAGGGTAATCTACTGAGCAGTGGCTTGAAAACAGTGAAAATTTGACACTGGGATCCCAGTGCTAGGTTACAAAGAAAATTAATTCCATATCAACAAACCCATGCCAATTCAAAGTTGTTTAATAAAGTGTGATTTGTTAACAGGAATGTTTGGTGTTGAATCAGCTATTATCAGTATGCTGTACTCCTACTAACACTATCTTGCATTTTATGTTTTCTCGAAGCTGATCTAAAGCTGCTTTAACTTTCAGATGCTTTAATACAATAGTTATGTGACTGCAACAGGCTGAGATCAAATCCATATCACTGCATGAAGTTGTAAATTCAATACTGTAACTTCATTGGTGTCTGAGCCCGGACTATCAGAACCCTTTGAGTTTCCTTGGGACTCCGGCCCAATCGGCAGCTTAGTGGAGAGAGACAGGTTCGATCTGTTGCCTGAAAACTAATTTTAATAACACAAAAAATAACAAACAATAAGGCATCCACTGTATTGGATTGAACTGGATCGAGGCAGTACAAGGGGCAAAAGGCACAAAGCCAAAGGGTTTAGGGTCCAACAGGGGTATTTATGCACCCTTCTGTGGGAGGGAGATAAGGTGGGGTCTGAGGGAAGGGTCCAATGGGGGACAATGATTAAGAATATTAAAATTCTTGCACCAAAAATCAACTTATGATAATGCAGAGAACTGAGAACTTTCTAGTAACAGTTTGTATAGAGAGCATGTCAATCAGCCTTTTGCTTATGGCACTAAGAATGAGGTTTCCCAAGGCATTTTTCCAGGGTTCTCTTTTTCTGCCTGTAGAGGGAAACTGCCCTCTACACAATACTATGATCCTAAAACCATATTTGAGGAGCTTCACCAAAATCTGTAGTCAAGGAGAGATGATAACAGCTGTTACTGATAATCTTTTTTTTACAGCTAAAAGCAGCGCATGTCATTGCCCATTTCCCACTTTGTAAACACTTATCTAAAAGTCTTCTTGTTCTTGATACTAGAAATCAAGGTTTAACTCCTTTGTTTGATGTAGAGGAATTTTAGTTTGAAGAAAACCTTTCCTTGCACAGACCTGTAACCTGCAAAGTCTTGAGAGTATATTTATTATATACTGTGTTACATAACATTATATTTATGTTAGGTTGCAGTATGTTATATTATATTATGTTATATTCTTATTAGCTTTATTTATATTTTATTTTATTCTCTTTTTAGCAAATTATTTCATGTAAGATGTCAATATGCCAATATTTGCTCAGGCAAAAAATTTAAAAATAATATCAGTGACCAAGAACAAGCAGCATTAGTATAAAATATAAAATAATTATAACACGATTTCTGCATGTGTTTGAAGGTTTATTTTAATTAGTCATTGCTAGAGCTCATGTTGTGGTAAGACCATTGTGTTTCGTTTCATTTGAAATGTACTATTTAATGAATGACAAAATGTCACTTTTGTGTACAGGGAAAAAATTGGTCTGATAAAAAAACCCCAAACCATTGATTATTTTCAGATGTGTGAAAACCCGTATTCACATGTGTGTTTATATGACTACATGTATATGTGTATTCATTTTTTTAACGTGATGCAAACAATGCCAAGGTTGCAGGTTTGATCCTGCAACATGCCATTCACTTAGCCGTTGGACTCATTGATTCTTGTGGGTCCCTTCCCCCAGAATGTTCACTCAGAATATTCCCTGGTTCTGTGTGATGCTATAATTTTCCATGGGTTTTTTTGTTGTTACTTACATTAGTTAAAATCCTCATTACCATATCTGGAAAAGGGTACATGAAAAGCTGGAGCAGCATGAGGTAATAATACATCACATCAAATATCAGAGTGAACTACCCATTTTATATAACATTTTGAAAATAATTTCTGTAAATGAAAAAGCCAACATACAACATTGTCCTGTGGTGACTTTTTGATGCTTGTATCCCCCATTGTCTGTTCTGTTTATGCTGTATGTTAAGTTCTGTACCTTTAAGACTAAGTAACCCCTGATAAGTAACAGCTGTGTTAATTAACCAATACAGCCTTGCCCCTGATGAGTAACAGCTAAATCCAATAAGGATGAATGAGGTAAAAGAGGGGGTTAGCTGGTAAGGGGTGGACCATCATGGAGGAGCAACCACCTTGAGGAGCATGGACTCATGGAGCAGGACCCTGGGGAGAGAGGATCACTACTGTGAGACTGGTTCTGAGAGTGAAGGGGGAGAAAGAAAACAAGTGGAGTTTGTTTTGAAAACAGCATTCATTCATCTGTGTTCCTGCTCCTGGACTGTGCTCGTCTGAGACCTGTCCTGTACAGACAAACACAGAGAGACACTTGGATCTCACGCTTGTGTCCCCCGGGGCCCAGAATGGCATTTTTTTTTAGCCCCGAAGGGACTGAGTGAGCTGAGCTACCCACAGCAAGGACTTTCTGAATCTGCCATCTCACTTCAGAGCAATGAGAGGTCTTATTGTTTCATATTATTCATTCTTTATGCTTGTGGGCACTTTGTTTGTTAAATAAATAGTTTTTTTCTACCTTCCTCCAAAGAAGCTCTTCTTCCTGGACTTGTTGGGGGAGGGGCCTTTTAGGTTTGCTTCCCAGAGGAGACCCTATTCAGAGGTTCTCTCACATATTTGCCCTAAAGCAGGACAAGCATCACACTCTGTTTGAGGTGGCATTTTTGATAGCCTATGGTAGCTTTCAAAAATATCATAAATGGAAGTATAAGCTATCACTACTAGTCCTCTGTTATCTGCCTAAAGTATAGAAAGACAACATCACAGAAAATTAACTGAATTGGATTGTTTTCAGGATGTCTTAGCAATGTTCTCAGATTACACTAAAAATATTTATCTCTTGGAAATCATATTTCAATTGATTTTCAGATACAATCTGGTCAAAATGATCTTGAAATCTATGGAGCCTTCCTATTTACTTCGGTGAATTTGAACCAGATCCATTTCTGCCATCATTGTTTAAGATCATTAAAACTAATTTTAAAACAGTAAGTGTAATTAAAAAAACTCATATGAATTAAAAAATATTGCCATCTTTTCAAACAGTAGCACAAAGAAACCAACCAATTCCATCATAATATAAATAGCAATATGCTATAATTTATGGAAGCACAAGGGGATGCTTCATTTGTAATTCAGGAACAGCATGTCATTACAATTGGCACACGAAGTCCAAAGAGTGCCAGCTATATGCATATCTATGCTCATATATACTTCTTTCCTTGTGGTCAGTCCAGATGTAGTTAGAGAAATTATGACAAAGATAAGTGGTAAGAACTGTTATCTTACAGAAAATACAATTGCTTTTGTTACCTTTTATATATATGGTGTGATAAAGTTCAGATTTTTTGGGTTTTTTATCAAATTTAACTATGTTTTAGAAATAAAATCTTTCAGTAAAACTTCAGTGAAATATAATCACATGTTTTAATTGGTGGTTTCTTAGGTAAGAAAAATCATTAGATTAGTTAACTAAGATAGAGACACTATATAAAATTTCGGTGAAACCTGAATTCATTGAGTCAGAGATTCCCCTATTATTATTTTAGAAGATACCAGCACTGTAACACAAACATGAATTAAATTATTGACTCTTGTTCTATGGGATGCTATAACTGGTATCTGGAGATATTAAGATGAATCATAAAGCTTTAATTATGAAGTTGTAAAAACATCATGTTTAGATAATACCATGTAATTTTACATGGGAGAGGAGGGGGATGTGCGTGTTCATTTCTGTTTAATTTTCTTTCAGCTTTACTGCATGTTTAGTTATATACAGATATATATGTATATATTTATGTATTACATATATATATAGGACAATTCCATTACCAAGAGATGAAGAGTATATTGAATACTGTATCAAAAAACTTCACACTGTACTAAATAAAATTAATTTTAAAAAATTAGTCTTATAAAGTCAAGCCCAGAAAAATGGAAGGAAAATAAAGGACTCTAGTAAGCTGAGTTGGCAATTCACAAGAAACAAGAACACCATTAAAAGATATTGCTACAGAACAGAATATGCTGTACTTTCTGGCCAAAATCCAGATTTAGTAGCAAGCATTACCACAAAGTACAAACTATAGGAAACATGAAAGGCTGATTTAAGGATTAAAAATGCTCCTACTCAATCAAAATTCCTTTAAAAATAGTGACAACCTCTATGATCTGAATATTATCCATTTTTAACAAATAATTTTAAAAATGTGACCACACAATCACGATATTGCCTGATACCATAAGCTATTTAAAATTAATTTCATTTGTCTGCTTTCATTTCTTTAAAAATTAACTAGGAATCATCTCTTTGACTTCATTATCTCCCTCCCATGTTATCAAATCTCTGTAATGATTCAGCATGAAAGTGAAGTGGAGAACAAATATATGTTGTACAAAGCACAGTTACTATTTTGGGTCCAGGAGTTCTGTGATTGCTTTAGAAATGCAACATTATCATACATATAAGGATTTCCTCTCATCAAGTCTCCTTTACTTAAATTTAGTTCTGCAGTCACAGCTAAGCAACACTAGCATCATTTCCCTGTCTGAATCCTGTGAGACTTAGCCAAATGGTCTATCTCAGACAGATGCACAAAAGACCATAAACTAAAAGACCAGTAAAATAATCCAACTATAGGGAAAATTTGGTTATCTTTGCACATGAAATTCCACAAGTACAAAAGACAAGTCCCAAACTTGTGAAGAAAGAGCTCCCATTGAGTACTGGTGGCTGGGACTTCACTAGCAGGGAAGAAACCCTGCTGAGAAAGATTTGGTGGCACTGCTAGACAGCAAGCTGGGCATCAGCAAGTAGCACAAGACCAAGAACTTCCTGAGTTATACTAAGAAGGGGATGACTAAGAAGTCAAAAGGAGGTGACTGATTATACCTTTCTCTTCAGCACTTGTGAGATTCTACCTGGAGTCCAGTGTAAAATTTTGGACCTCTCAGTCAGTCAAAGTCATTGGTTAATTGGAGCTATTTCAGGCAGAGAGTCAGCAGTGTGGTAAGGAGCTGGAGAACTTTTACTGTGAAAAGAGACTGAAGGAGCTGGAATGAGTCAGACTGGAGAAGAGGTGGCTCTAATCTCCTAGATTATGATGAGGTCATCAAGACAATGGAGCTGTTCACAGTGCTCTGTGGTGGTAGGACAAGGTACAATAGACATAAGCTGAAATGAGAGAAACTTTATCTGCAAGTGGATAGGCAAGCAGTGAAACAAGCTGTGCAGAGATGTGAAGTCTCTATCTTTGGTGTTTTTAAGAACCAGCTGGACTAAAATTTGAGTTACCTGGTTTGACCTCAGATGTGACCTTGTCATGAACGAGAAGTAGGATTTTCAACATACTGATGACCCCCATAAACTGAACTATCCTATAATCCTAAGGGTGCTCATTTATCACATGGTGAAATAGAATGAAAACCTGTGAAATAACTGTAAGGCAAGGATTATAGGTTCTTTTCATTAAAAAGTTTACTTGAACTCTTAGAATAAAAAAAGTCTTGAAGACTGCATTCAAAACTTCGATAATCAAAATCTTCCCTGAGGTGGTTTGTGGCCCTGGGAAGACTCAAAACTTCTAGGAGCTTCTTTAAATTATACAGCTGTGTTACTAAATTGTGGTACAGCAAGAACGGCATTATTCTCCTTAACAGCCAACGTTGAATACTTGTGAGGCAGAATATATTAATAAACTAGACTGAAACTGCATTTCCACACATACTATTGAGAATGATTAAGCTTGCAAAGAAAAATTTTATTACAAAATATCAGCTTACAAAAAGAAGAATGTATGACAGAGCTACTGGTTGAAAAAAAACACTAAATGAAGGAATGTCACATTTTTTCAATTATAAGATACATGCAAAATTACTGTAGGGTCGTCAGCAAAATTTCAGACTGAGGAGATGTGTCTGGAGGAAGAAATTGCTGAAGTCTTACTCTGTAGTGTGGCTCAGATATACAAAATACAAATTGAAATAGGAAAGAAAAATATTAGTAAGTAAATATGCAAACATCAGTCCTATTATTTGTATAAAAAGGAGACAAAATGTCTTTCACAATTTCTTAAAGCAGAATAGTTCACTTGAAGAAATGCTGTGTATCATGATCAAGAAGAATATGTGTATCTTTATTCCTTTTATGTAAATAATAGATAAAAAACTTTTAAAACTGATTTCTCTTTTTCCAGAGGGTGAACAGAATACACAAAAGAAGCAATACATTCCTCCTAATTTAGAGGAAGCAAGGACTACCAAGGGCAGTTTAATACATTTAATTATTGTCTATATTATCAGATGAAAGTCCTAGTTAAGAAAAAAAAAATACATGAACTGGTGTCCTGGTTTAGGGCAAATTTGTGAGAAAAATCCTGAATAGGGTCCCCTCTGTGAAGCAAAAGCTCCAAAAGGTCCCTCCCCCAGTCTGCCCAGGAAAAAACTTCCTTGGAAAAAATTGTAAAAAACTATTTATTTAACAAACAAAGTGCCCACAAGCATAAAGAATAAATAATATGAAACAATAAAACATCTCATTGCTCTGAAGTGAGATGGCAGATTCAGAAAGTCCTTGCTGTGGGTGGCTCAACTCAGTCTCTTATAAGTTCCTCTGGTGCTGGAAATATGCCACCCTGCGCCCCAGGGGGTGCAGGCGTGAGACCCAGGTGTCTCTCTGGGTTTTTCAGTCCAGGACAGGTTTAAACAGTCCTGAGGAAAAGAAAAGAACAGTCCAGTTGTTCTGGACTGCCTCAGCTGGCTAAAAATAACTAAGCAAAGCAAGTCTCTGTGCTGCTGCTTGTCCATGCCTCAGACAAGCACAGTCCAGGAGCAGGAACACAGATGAATGAATGCTGTTTTCAAAACAAACTCCACTTGTCTTCTTCTCCCTCTTCACTCTCAGAACCAGTCTCACAGCAGTGATATTCTCCATGCTCCTCAAGGTTGCTCCTCCACGATGATCCTCCCCTTACCAGCTAACCCCCTCTTTTACCTCATTCATCCTTATTGGATTTAGCTGTTACTCATCACGGGCAAGGCTGTATTGGTTAATTAACACAGCTGTTACTTATCAGGGGTTACTTAGTCTTAAAGGTACAGAACTTAACATACAGCATAAACAGAACAGACAATGGGGGATACAAGCATCAAAAAGTCACCACAGGACAACTGGTAATGTTTAAGAATTAAGACAGAATCATCTCCTTTCATTTTAAGAATCCAGACATCATAAATGAAATAGCATATTTTTCCCTCTTGAACATATTCCTTATAGAAAGGACAAGCACACAAACATCAATAATACATCCAAATTAAAATTAGTATTTTTACACGATAATGTCTTACAAGATAGATGTGAATGTAATCAAGGGTTGTTATCAGCAGTTCTTAACAGAGGCTATTTATAAAATTATGCTCAACTTTTTTTTTCCTTTACCGTGAAAACATATTTAATTCTTACTGAGGTTATCCAGGATGCTCTATTTCCATCAAAAATGGGACAGATTCACCTTTTCCATTTAAGTTAACCTGGTACTTAACTAAGCTAAAACTTCATTTGAATTCAACTTATATATAGGAAAAAAAAAATAAAACAAATCAAAGTGAAAAAGATAATAAAGCAAAGGAACCACAACCTTTCCCTCTACCACACAACTTTCTTTTACAGATTTCTTTAACTCCTTAGTTTGTTCAGGGGAAAAAGGTTTCAGTCTTACAAGCTACTTTCTCTTCCAACATAATTCTGTCTTCTTTTACATGTTTTCTTCACCTTTTGACAGAAATTTGAAAACAACCAGGTGCAGAAATTGTCTCACTGGCTTGTGAATATTTGCATAAATTCACAACTTTTACTGAAAACTTTCCTAAGCATTTGCAGTAAGGACACTTTTGTCCATGCAAAAATAAGACAGATACAGTTTTCCTTCATCATATTGCTGACTACTATGCCTTACTATCTATAAATAGTAGCCTTCACTGAGGCTTCACCCAAGGAGTTTACTCTAAAGTTTCTGTATATCTTAATTTTATAATTATATTGAAAAGCCAACTAACAGAGTTGAAACCAGATCACTAGAAGTAAAGACTGTTGGAAATTCTACTATGAAGTTAAAAAAAATTTATTTCTTTATATTAATAAATATAAATCTTCTGGAAACTGGAATTCAGATGAGAGTAAATTTATACATATCTAGCCCATTTTTTCCCTCTTTCACAAGCAAGAATGATTTTGAATAATTTTAAACCTAGAAACTAACCCTCAAGTATTGGACTAAAAATAAATATCTGGAAATGTTATGTTTCTTTTCTCTCAGCTTAGAACAGTGCAGTCTGCTGCATGCACACACATACATAGGGTAAGCTAAGAGATGAACAGCCATCATGTCTTTTGCCTAGAGCAGTGGTTTCTAACCTTCAGGCTATGCTGAGCCAAACCAGCTCTTCCTTGGGTTTGGAAAAGCCTGGCAGCAATTATACATAGGAACGAGATTTTTTTATAATATATATGCAATCAAATCTGAAATCTATTCTACATTTTCCAAGAGGAAGTCAACTTATCCTTTTAGATATGTAGCACTTGAATTTAGGTATAATTTTTTATAAAGGTTGCTGTTAGCATTAAAAAAAAAAGCTTGGTGTTATTATATTCACATTTATAAGCCTAAGATGCTGTATGAATAAATGACATCTTGTAAGCTGGGTTAAGCTGTTACTGCGATTTTAAATATGTTCTCTATTTAATCTTTACTCTGGTTTGGGGGTTTTGGGTTTTTGTTTGTTTGTTTGTTTGTTTTTAGTTCATTTTTCTTTGTGTGTTTCTGAGATATTTTCCTTCCAATTTCTGGGGATACTTTCAGTTTCCATTAAACTGAAAAAAGATAAATATGCTTATTACCTCTGTCCATGTGTTTGCCATGCTTGCTTAAAGTTAGTAGCATTAGGGAAAGTCAAGCAGTATTTTTCAATTTTTAAAATTTGACTGAGTTTTGACTTTCCTGTTCTTTTCTTGGACTTCCTTTATATATGCTTATTGCTTGATTTACTACAAACAAGTACAAGAAATTAAATGCTCCCTATTGTTTCTTGGACAAAATTATTTAGCATATTGCTAGTCCTCAAGAGTAGTCCAAGATGAGACTAACTGGCATGTGGTCACTCAGTTCTTCCTTTTTTTTTCTTTTTAAAAATAGGGGTTAAAATTCCTCTTTTTTAGTCACTGAGAATTTTACTGAACTGACACAACTTCTCAAATATAGATAGACTGTGCCACTTCCTCTGGCAGTTCCCTTAGTTCCCAGCATTTGCATCTCATCAGGTCTCATGGTCCTGTGCACCTTTAGGCTGCTTAGATGGTCTCAGACCTGATCTTCTCCTTCAATGGGACATTCCTCATTCTCCCAGTCTCTGACTTCATCTTCTGCACCTCAGTAACTGTGATTGGAACACTTGCTGGTGAAGACTGAGGCAAAGTAGTCATTGAGTACCTCAACCTTCTCCACATTCTGTGTAACCAGATCTATTCCTTTCTAGAGGGCCCAGATTTTCCATAGTCTTCCTTTTATCACTGATCCACCTATGGAAGCTTTTCTTATTGCTTTTGATGTCTCTGGTCCGGTTAAATTCTATCAGAGCTCCAACATTCCTTACCTGATCCCCAACTACTTTGGCAATTTCTCCCTCCCTATATTCCTCCCAGGGTAGCTGTCCTTGCTTCCACCCTCTCTAGGCCTCCTTTCTGTGTCTGAGTTTGTCTAGGAACTCATTTCTCATCTATGCAAGGCCTCCTGGCATTTCTGTCTGACGTCCTCTTTATTGGGATATATCACTCCTGAGCTTGGAGGAGGAAACCTCTGAAACCTCTCTATTAAACAAGTTTCTTGGACCTCTCCTCCCTCCAGGACTCTATCCCATGGTACTATACTGAGTAAGTCCCTGAAGAGTCCAAAATCTGTTATTCTGAAGTGTAGGGTAATGAGCATGCTCTGTGCTCTACTCATTGCCCTAAGGACCTTGAACCCTACCACTTCATGGTCACTGAAGCCAAGGATGTGCTTGAGCCTCACATTCCCCACCAGCTCCTCCTTGTTTGTGAGAATAAGGTTCAGCATAGCATCTCCTCACTGGGTCTTCTATTACTTGGAGAAGAAAGTTATCAAGAATGCATCCCAAGACCCTCCTGGATTGCTATGTCCCTTCAACAGATATCAGGATGTTTGAAGCCCCCCATGAGGGGCAAAATTTGTGAGCATGAGGCTACTCCTACATGTCTGTGGAGGACCTCATCTGATGGGTCTTCTTGGTTGCATGGCCTGTGGTAGATCCTCACTATCTGAACATGTCATCCCTTTAATCCTGACCCACAAGCTCTTGGTCAGCTCTTCATCCATCCCCCAACAGAGCCCTTTGTATTCCAGCTGGTAATTGACATAAAGAGCAACATCCCTCTTCTTCCTATCTTCCCTGCCTGTCTTTTCTAAAATGCCTGTATTCTTCCATTTCACCATTCCAGTCATAGGACCCATCCCACCACATATCCATGATACCATAAGACCATAGTCTTGCAGGCATGTGTACATCTCTAATTCCTCATTTATTCTCCATGCTACACCTGTTTGCATAGAGGTATTTAATTTGGGCCCTCGGTGAAGCAAATTTACTGGCTGAAGTGTCAGGAATTACTTTGTGATGTTCTTCAGGTGCTCTCCTGCTGACCTGCATCCCTCTCCAGGCTTTGGGCATCTCTTGCTGGCACTTATATCAAACAGGTGGGAATAGGATTGAGGTTTCCTTCCCACAGTAAGTTTAGTTTAAATCCTTCTTCACCAGCTTGGCAAGTTTATGACCAAAGATGCCTCTTCCCTTCTCTGACAGACAGATCCCATCAGCCTCCAGTAGACCTGGTGTCAAAAGTGAGCCCAATTGTCCATTAATCTGAAACCTTGACAATGGCACCAGTCCTGTACCCATTTGTTGATATTCCAGATTGAACTGGCCCTTTTAAATCCATTTTGTTTGACCAGGAGGATCGATGAAAAAAAACCACCTGGGCTCCAGAGTCCCTTACTGCCTCCCCCAGGGCCCTCTAATCCTTCCTGACCCTCCTCAGACTGTTCCTGTCTGTATCTCTGTTGCCCACATGAAACAACAGCAGGGGATAATAGCCAGAATGAGACTTGTTAGTGTTTCAGCGGCATCCCTTATAAAAGACCCTGGTAAGATGCACACCTCCCTGGAGATCATTAGGTCGGCAAATGGGTACTTCTGTGACTCTCAGAAGAGTGTTGCCTCTCTCTCATTGCCGTTTCTTGGTTGCACTGGTTATAGGGTGGGCAGATTGGGCTGCCTAACTCAGCTCCAATTGATGGAATGGGTCTTTCTCTTCAGTTTGCAGAGCAGCAAAGCAGTTCTCCAAGGGCACCTCAGGCTTCAGGGGAATTCTCTTCCTCTTGTGTGTCCTTGCAAGCTGCTGCCTCCTGGCAAGTTTCAGCATTCCCCTGGGGCTTCCCTGGCATAGGAAACCCCCATTTGTGTGCGGCTATGCCCTTCTCTGCTGAGAAACACACCTGCTCCAAAGCTATTTGCCTTGGTGAGTGAATATTTGACAGGAAGGGATAAAAAAACAGTCAGGAATAAAGTTTCACAAGGCTCCCAGCTGATTTAAAACTTTCTTTAGAGGCTTATTTTAGAACCAAGAAATATATTTATTCAACAACTTGATTAAAGTACACAGTAAAAAAACACAGTATGTACATCACACTGTAGACAAAATGTCTTTCCCCTGTGACTACTCTTTTTTAATTTCGTGTCCACATCCTTTCTTCAGGAAACATTAATTATGTACTCTAATACAACCATATAATAGTAGTAAATGTAGAGTAGAGCTATATCAGTTTAATTAACATTTTTTCAGGCTAAAATTAAAGTTCTAATGTGTCACAAGCCTGAGTTTGTATAGGTTGGACTGGGACAGAGTTACTTCTCTTCATAGTAGCTCTTGTGGTATTATGTTTTAGATTTGTGAAAATCTAAAAATGATGTTGATAACACACCAATGTTCAATGTTTTGCTGTAGGTATTTACATAGGCCTTTCCTACTTCTCACACTCTTCCATCAACAAGTAGGCTAGAATGAGGAAGTCCAAGGTCCATTTGAAATTAATGTGGTTAAGCATGTCAAGAATAACAAAAAGGCTTCTTAAAGTACACCAACAGCAAAAGGAATACTACAAAAAATGCAGGCCTGCCACTGAATAAAAAGGGGACCTTTACAACAGAGGCTGCAGAGAAGACTGAGATACTGAACAACTTCTTTGCTTACAATGTTCACTGCCAAAGCCAGGCCTCATGAATACCTAACCCAAGAGATCAGGGAGAAGACCTGGAAAAAGGGAGATTTAATCTTTGTTCAGGAGGATTGAGGTAGAAGCTATTTAGTCAAACTTGACATCCACAAATTGATGGAGCCCGTCTGGATGCATAGAGTCCTGAGGGAGCTTGTGGACATTTTGCTAGACCACACTCAGTCATCTTTGAAAGGCCATGGTGATCAGAAGTGCATGAGGACTGTGAGAAAACTAATGTCACCCCAGTCATCAAAGAGGGCAAGAAGGAGGACCCAGTATACTTGGCAAGTCTTTTGACACTTTATCACCCTGGAGATATTTAAAAGCTCTCTGGACACAATCCCGAGTAATGTGCTTCACAGGACCCTGCTTGGGTGGGGAGGTTGGACTAGCTGACTTTCAGTGATGTCTTCCAACATCACCCATTCTATGATTATGTGTGTTTTTCTTATTTTTGAGTACTAAAATTAGTGTACATTCTATATTCATTCTCTAACGGAAAATCTAGTTTTGAGACACTCCTTAAAAACAATGTTGATACAGAGATTGACACAGTGCTTCTGTTATAAGAAAGTGCCTATTTTCACCAGCTTTTAGTCATTTTACTCTCATTTTCCATCTTGAATGTCTGTCTGTGGCTCATTTTTCTGTCTATGTGTTTTTGTCCTTGATATTGTATGGTAGGATTTCCCCATACAGTGCCTAGTGCAAGTATATATGTAATAATGATCAATGCTTCATTCTGAATACCATACAGAAGGTAAAATACTTATTAAAAGATATGCCTTTTTTCCTTTCTATCTGTTGTTTTTTTTTTTTTTTTTTAATAGGATGACAGTTTCTTATAGAAATAAACTCACCTGAACTGAATATTTATTTATTTTCCTAGGGCTAGTAGGAAAAAGAAAGGAAATAAACAAACACACAAAAAAATCAACTCATATACATACAAAACTATGTCACCAGATGAATATTATTTAAAAATCTTCTGGAGTTTGCTTACATCTATTGCACAAAAGTTATAAAAGTCAAGTAGAATGTAAGAAATCTAGGTGAAATTTTTGTTATAAAAGTCAAGTAGAATGTAAGAAATCTAGGTTAAATTTTTGTTTGAAGGACTATCTGTCCATATGTCTCAAAATAATACTCTACCTATGTTTCCACCTGTGCAGGAAACAGATATGTTACTTGTATTTAAGGGTTTGCATTTAATAAGGAGGTAAGATTCACTTAGCATTTTATGTCTACTGACATCTTGCCTTCGTGGCCTGGTTTCCACATGAGGTAGCTCATCCAACAAATACAAAGTAGATTGCATCTCCCTGTTTCAGCTCCTACCACGCTGAGAATATAAATGGGAAAGTGACACACAATCAAGTGAATTTCTGCCCTGTGAAAGGTGACAGCATCAAAATTCTGTTGAGTTCAGGACTAAAACAAATGGTCTTACTTCAAAGAGAGACAGTATTCCGTTTGGGCTTAATCTGTAATCCAGCTGGAGGCAGACGTCAGAGATTTTCATACTGGAGGCAAATGAAGAGCTGCTGGTCATAGCTGTCTTTTCTAGGAGACTAAATGTTTCCTAAGTCAAATTCCTCCACAAAGCAAGTAGGAAGAGATGGTCACCCTAGTTTTGTGTGTTCACCACTAACTCAGACTAGGTTCCTGTACTCATTCTGAGTGTCTCCCGAAACAGTATCATTGCGGTAATGTTCAAAGTGGCTACGTGCATGACCATCATATATTATTCACTGTCAAAATCAGTTTGAAGATGGAAATTATATCCACCCATATCATATATAAATATTGATTAAAGGAGATGGTATAATCTTTCAGTTTAATAGCTAGGTTGTATACATTCAATTCATAATTGAAGTAATTCTAACCCTACATCAATATATGAAATAGAAGTCTCCATGCTTTAGTTTCCCATGTTATGGGGATTACTGATGATGGTTATTGCTGTTCTTGGAAGTGCAGGGTGGAATTTTCAGGTTCACTAGGCCTGTAGAGAATATCTCAGAAATAACAGCAGCTACTTGGCTATTAGATAAATCTGGAATCTCTAGCAACACTTGTTTGCTCTCTGTGAGATACTTTTTAAATGTACATTTCTTCAGCTGAATCTTTCCTGCAGACTCTGAGGGTATATGCAGACAGAAAGACAAGTTTCATCTTGGGCCAGAGAAAGTATACATTTAAACTCATTTTTCCAGATATACTATTGGACTTACATTCACTAGTCCTCCCGGCAAAAGCACTTTCTCTCTTTTTATCTGCCCAGAATCACAACAAACTTAGTTGCATACATGTTCAAAGAAGTGTTTGCAATGATCCAGCCTAAAGATTGATTCTATATCCACAAACCTTGCAAAGACCCATACATCACTTTATGTTTCTGTCTTAATAAAAAGAATGATTTTTCTCTTTCACTCAATTTTCTAGCTTTCAGTCTTTGAGGTTTTCTTTTTTTATTTTTTTTTCTCTTCTAACGTGTAGTGCTTTAAAATATAATTTTCTGTTCTCATTCATCCATTTTCAGTTTTGTTCTGGTCCCTCAGGGTTTTATTTTTCTTTCCAACTTTGTCTTTTATTTTTTACACAACTTTGACAAGTACAGTATTAGAAGTTTCTTTTTAAGGAACCTTCCACTCTAGAAACCAATCAAGACAAAAGAAAATCTATATTTTGCAGATCATTTACTGTGCCTACACTGTCTGCACACAGAACAAATATAGAAGGAAACATTGCTACTGAGTGAATGATGAAGAGTATAACATCATGAACCATTCCAAGTGACATTTGCTAACATAGCACCCTTCCTACAATATTGAACTGCTTACCCTGTTATTTGATTTAATAAGAATATGAGACCTGCACACCCAAATTCTCAATAACAGATTTTTAGAAACATCAGAGACTAAAATAAGAATTTCATTGTGAGTTTTTAACATTGGGACCCTGTTGTTTCAGCCATATTCGACGGTCATAATAATTTGGAGTGTTTCCAGGAACAAGCTTCATTTCAAATCTGATGCAGAGAGATATTCAGGGAGCAAGGAATACATGTCAGGTATAAATAGTAGCTTCAGTAGACTAGAAAGACTCACTACAAGAATAATAAAAAAACACAATTAGCATTTTAACACATAAAATAGAAAGAAAATTGCACAAAAAGGAAGGCTAAATAATGGGCTTTTTCCTTAAAAAATAATTTAAAACAACAGACTGAATCTGCAAACAATAATAATTCTGACAACTGTTGCATTTTGTTTGCCTTACAAGGAAATAATTAATGTATAGTCTCTTTCAAAGCAATCATTTTCTCCTAATAGTTTAATAAAATATTTATCTTTTCTATTTTATTTCTTCAAACTTGTTTCAGTGCGATTGCTGAAGACTCCCTTTGCTAGTCTTCCCATGATGCAACTTTAGCAAGAAATCAGATATTTATGCCATTTGACTTCACAAACACCATTTGCAATCTATGCACATTTAATATTTTCTCATCTAGTAATTGATACCTCTTGTTTTATATAGGGGAATTTACTTGTAAAAATGGACTTAAGGAATTCTTAGAATATTTGGGCAGTTCTGCTAAAAATGCCCCTAGCCTAGGAGTACTGCAGAAGCAGAGCCAAGCAGTAACACTAAGGGGAAAGTCCCTCTCGGTTATTGTGGAGCCTCTCAGATGCATGCATCAGCTCTAGAAGGAATTTTGTCTTCCCTCACTTTTCCTGAGGGACTGTAGTTGTGATATACTGACTAAGAGTGGCAAAGAAGTTCCCTCAAGATTATAGAGGAACATGAATGATCTATGTATCATGGTGTTATGAAGGAAAAGAAGATAGAGAAGCAGAGAGATTTATTTAAAATGCATTTCTAATCTATTTCCTTTTCCTTTCAAGGGAACAAAGCAAACTATTTTTGTGTTCCACCTTTCTTATACTTTTGAGCTCTTCATTTTTCTGTTTGAGAAAAAGCAGATCCATTTGGAACACAGTTCTTCTTCCTCTCCATATCCCACTTGTTTGGCTGCCAGAACAAGGAAAATTTGATTCAGTCACTTGGAATGCAGCCCAAAGAGGACACCCAAGGTCAAATTTTGGAAGGCAAATAAACAAAAAAGCAAAAAAATATGTAGCAATATACGTTAGTATGCATAGTAAGTATTAGTATGTACATTAATATACATATAATAATACCTATTAATGAGTTTTTCTCCTACGAAGTCTAAAATTTTCCCTTAAAAAGACAGTGCTTAAATCCTGTCTTGTACCCAGTGCTCATATAACATCCTTTCTTATGACTAAGCTTATCCATTTACTTGTAGGTACTAAAAACTTCTCAATAAATACACACTTTGGCTGGAGAAGCATACTTGGTGCAAACCAATTTCAATCAGGTTAATAGGAAAAAAAGGTGAAAACAAAATGGTGCTGAGAAACTCTTCTCCATTCTTCTTTCTTTTAAAAAGGATCAAGCTAATGAAAAAAATTAAAGACTGAAATACTGACTTGTGGCAAAAAAATAATGATGCAATATGAACACAATAAAACTGCTGCTAACAAATATGTTGTAAGGCACAATGTTTAAACACTCCAGAAATTTATAAGAAGGAGAGAGAAGAGAGAAGCATGAAGGATGGAAAAAAATACACATTTTAGGTGGGGGAGGGGCGAGGGGTGTGGTGGTGTTTGTTTTTAATTATGTATAATAAACTTAAGTTTCATTTATCTTATATTTAAAATAGTATTTATAAGGCACAAACCTGCAAATAATAGTGACTGAAACTCATTTAAGATTTAAATTTTAAAACTGTATTTTAAATACTAAATTGACCATCTGGTTCTTTAAAGATAAATGTATTAACTGCATGAATTCACTTCAAGCTAGTGTATAATCTAATTTCTCTAAGAAAGAGCCATGCAAATGTGAGACAAGGAGGACTTGTCTAAGTCTCTTTATTTTTAAGTGTGAAGAATGCCAGGGTATGGAGGTTAAAAAACATTTTAGTATATTAAACATCTCTAGTATTCTCTTTGAGAAGATCAATTGTTAAGCTCACCAACTTTCTTCTGTTTACTACACTGGGAATATATTTTCTTATGTTTCATCCTCTTCATCTGTAATATTTCTCTCTCTGTTTAGATGAACATTAGCTGAAAAAACCAGCAGAATTTGGGGTTTTGATCATGTTTTGGTTTGTACAACACCAAGTGTGCTGGCAGCAGATGGAGTACACCTGTTCCAAAGGGGGAAAAAGATCTTTGCACTGCAGTTAGTAGATCTCATGAACAAAGCTTTCAAATAGCATTGAAGTGGGAAAGCAATAAAACCAGGCTCACTAGATACAAGCCTGGGGGAGGCATGCCAAGGCTTGAGGACAGTGTGCTAGAGAGGCACTCCCATGTGCCATCTCAGTGGAAGTAGGGGTTGGGGATCAAGGCAGTCATGAAGACAAAAGGGTTATTGACATGTAAGAAACCATGGAAATTACTGATAATAATCACATGGGAAGTAGGCTTTCTCCCTCCAAAAAAGTGGTGGGATCAGCAATACAATTGAAGTGCATCTACTGCAATGCACACGGTGACCAAACGAGACCGGGAAGCCATTGCACAGAAGGAAAACTATTACTGACATCATCAGAGAAAGGCTGAGACAACTCTCAGAACTGGAATGCTGCAGTGAATGACTTTTAACTCTTCAGGGGGCATAAGCAAGGAGGGACAGGAGATGGGCAGCCCTGTATATTAGGGAGTGTTTTAATTGTTTACAGCTTAATGATGGTGCTAGTAGGGTTGATTTCCTATGGGTAAGAACGAGGGTGGAGGACAACCAGTGATTCTGGTCTTCATTGTGACTCTATGGTCTATAACAGACTGACACCGGGCAGATATCCCAGTGGAAGTCTGTTATAGACCATAAAATCACAATGAAGAGGCAGAGGAAATATTCTACAAAGAGCAGGGAGAAGCCACCCAATCGCTGTTAGCATAGGATAGAACACATAATCACGGCAATGATTATATGCAGGTGCTTTTATTGAAGAGCTCAGGAATCAGGGGTACAGACACAAATCTGACTCTGACATGGATTAGAGGAAGACCAGGTTTTATACCTTTTCATTATATAACTATATATTAATTATTAAACCTATATTGTTCTATTGTAATTATCAATTTCATTCAAGCATTAATTCTCATGATTTTCTTTAACAATCATCTCATTTATCATATGAGGGATATGCATCCTGTTTAATAATCATCTGCAGTTTCACATGATTCACTAAAGACTAATCTCAACATTTGTCCCTTTCTCAGGGCCTACCTGACCGTGTATTGGTTTAGCATAAATAGTAGGAAAAACCAATTGTTAATCTATTTTGGAACTAACAGCTAAGCTGGCCAATCAGGTAAAAGGTGTACACCCTCTGGGACACC